>JANHGB010049919.1:0-23272 GCA_026283785.1 Coracopsis vasa
GGCAGCATCCTCAGTTTTTCTTTTTCTTTTTTTCTTTTTCTTTTTCTTTTTCTTTTTTTTTCTTTTTCTTTTTCTTTTTCTTTTTCTTTTTTTTCTTTTTATTTTTCTTTTTCGTTTTTTCTTTTTTCTTTTTCTTTTTTTTCCTTTTCCTTTCTCTTTTTCTTTTTCTTTTTTTTTCCTTTTCCTTTCTCTTTTTCTTTTTTCTTTTTCTTTTCCTTTTTCTTTTTCCTTTTTCTTTTTCTTTTCTGCTTTTTCTTTTTCTTTTCTGCTTTTTCTTTTTCTTTTTTTCCTTTTTCTTTTTCTTTCTTTTCCTTTTCCTTTTTCTTTTTCTTTTTCTTTTTCTTTCTTTTTCTTTTTCTTTTTCCTTTTCTTTTTCTTTTTCTTTTTCTTTTTTCTTTTTCTTTCTTTTTTTTTGTTTTCTTTTTCTTTTTTTTCTTTTTCTTTTTCTTTTTCTTTTTTTTTTCTTTTCCTTTCTCTTTTTCTTTTTTCTTTTTCTTTTCCTTTTTCTTTTTCCTTTTTCTTTTTCTTTTCTGCTTTTTTGCTTTGTTTTTCATTTTCCTTTTCCTTTTTTGTTTTCTTCTTTTTCTTATTTCTTTTCTGTTTTCTTCCTTTTTCTCTTTTGCTTTCTCTTTTTCTTCCTCCTTCTCCTCTTCACCTTCTTCTTACTTTTCCTTTTTATTTTGTTTTCTGTTTCTATTTTCTGTTTCTCTTCTGTTGCATTCCCACTCCCCTTCCCCTTTTCGTTTCCCCCTTCCTTCTCCACCTCACCTCTTCTTTATATCTTTACACTTCCATTAAAAGTTACACAGAGCATTTGAAGAATAAAAGTTCTTTTCCTGAAGTTCTCTACTAATATGTAGATCAATGAAAAAGAAAAAAAACCCAAAAAATTTCTGGAGAGCAATAAAGCTTTTAGAATGCAGCAGTTTCCTCTGGCAAAGTAGCTCTGAGATATTTCACGTAGAAGCATTGTGTTCCTGGATTTTCTACTAATATTTTGTATGTGCACCAAAAGCTTTGGATATATGAATATTTAAGCAATCTAAAAAAACCCATAAATTAAATTCTAACTACTTTAAACATTTCTCCTTTGTTTTTGCAAATAGAGGTATGGTAGTCTCAAATCCACATTCAAACAGATTATATTCATACTTGATGTGACACTGGGAATATGACTTACACTAAGGCATAACTTTGGTACCCCTTACATGTAAAATTGAGAGCAAAGCTGCGACACAGAAACTTCCTGACTTGAAGTTCTCTGGAAATAGGCTTACTGGTGATATTTCAGCATGGCTGCTTCCCTCTTGACCCTACGTAAAAAAATATCATAGCACATAATATTTTCTGGGTGCCTACAGTTAGCCTACATAACATCTCCAACAGATATTTAATTTAAAATCCCAACCTCAGTTAGCAACCACTAGTATTTCTCTATGCCCTGATTAATTTTCAGTCAGTTTAATTAAAATCAATGGAGAACATAAATGAATAAAAATATTTTTTTAAGAAAAAGGAATAAATGTTTGGAAGCTCTATAAGCATTTGCTCATATCTCTTTCTGAGAGACTGTCCTTAACATTCACCATTAGTAAACAGTTCCTGATGAATCAGGAGCCAGTGCACACAGTCATTATAGATATTGGGAACATTGACTTAAGGCTGATTTAAGGTGTGGGTTAAAAGGGGTATTATGCAAGCATAGCAGCCAGTCAGTCAGCAGTTTCCCTACTTTACTTTGTCCAAGAAGATAAGCACTGGCACTGTAAGTTACTTACATACACAGGTCTGTTCTATTACAAAGTGACATCACATATATATTCCACAGAAAAGATGTGCTCATACTACTCCAAACAAGGAGAGTATGCTCAGCTTTCTCCGTAGCATCCTTCCACTTGCCAGTCACAGCAGGAAGCTTACCACAGGCTATCTGGGTATGGTTGACAGTATAGTAATTCTAAATAGTCAGCTGTGCTGCAGGCTGTGCTTGAGCCTAGCCTGACTGATTTGCTGTTTAAATAATCTGTGTATCGCGGTGGGACTGGCTTTGAACCCAACTTGGTTTTGTAGCATATACCTGGTCTGTCCAGCCTCAGATGTACAAACTGCAGGGCAAAGCAAGTCAGAAGCTTCCCCAGACATACACTGCGTATTCACCATATGATAAATGGATGAGCCAAAACTGGGGTATATATTAGGAAGGCTGTGTGAACAGAAGCTAAAGACAGGTCTCGTAATTGAATGACTAATGCATTCATAGCAAAAAAAGCTGCTTTTTCCCCAGGAGGCTTACATTTCAACAAATACATCACTTTGCATAAAGGTAAGCATCACTACAACTTAGTCTAGTAGAATAGATTTCCATTATGATAATGATTATGTCCCATTGCGACTGGCTTATGGAATGAAATGGAAACTTTAAAATTATGCAGATTGTTATAAGCAATAGCACAACAGCTGCCATCTGACTGCTTTTGATTGAGACTCTGTCAGCAGGTTCTTACCAACTTTAGTTGGGTATATTTGGAACAGGCTTCTCTGCTTATGGTGTCTTACAAATACTTATCTCAGGTGTTGATCCCAACACCTGGACCAGTTTTGTTACAGACTTAATTTTTGCTTCACCAGTAGCTAAGTAGATTGATCAGTTGTTGATCCATGCCTGGTATATTGAAAAAATTATTCAATGTTTGGAAAAGGTCAGCTTTGAAGCTTTTCTTCTCACCTTGAAAAATCAGAGAAATGCAGCAGAGCTGTCAGATTTTAAAGACAGGCATCAGTGAGGGAAATAAAAATGCATGTTCTTCTATCTGCTAAAAATCAGTGACAGCATTGCTCTGGACCCCTGTATAAAAAGCACAAAGTATAAAAAATGCCAATAAATGCCCAACAGCTTTTGTGTCAAACTTAATACAATTTTAGATAGTATCAACTCTGTTTCCTACATGCCTTACACATATGCTTACAAGAAACTGGCTCTTTACAAAATTGACTGAACACTATTGAGGTCTTAATTCTAGATTTTAGATGGAATAGCCTTGAGGCTTAATTCAATGTAATGCATCTGAGAGTCCCCAAAAGATAGAACTCTGGCCTTTGCTTCATCAAAGATCTTGCCTGAGGTGAGGAAACAAAGAAAGATTTACATGTGGTGTTATGACAGCATTTTTGCCTCCTTATGCAAAGCAATGCTTCACTGTTCTTGGTGAAGGTCTTTTGTCATGCACTGCATCTCTGTGCCTGTTAGAAAAAAAAAACAAAACAAAAACCAAACCAAACCAAACCAAATCAGTACCCCCAAACCACGTGGAAATATAAGGAGACTATCTATGCATAGCCTTGCCCTACTTTTGTTCAAAACTTCCTAAGCAGGGAGGAGATTCAGGAATCTGGTTTGAATAAACAAGTCCGTAACCATTAAAAAGAGCATCTGAAAGTGGTATTATTGAAAACGAGTTGCACCAAAGATTTGGAATAAGTTAGTTATAGAGGCATTTGTAGGTAATTCAGCTGCTTCTGATATAAATCACTGAGGAATGGACATGTGGTTCTACATTATCCTTGTAACGTGGATTTTTGAAACTTTATTCTAAGGATGTAGGCCTGTGTAGGTGTGTGCACTTCCACGGCTTTTATCTTCAGCTTTCATAGTTATAAGATGTGTTTGCATTTTGAATGATCTGGTTTTCACTTGATGTTTGTTTAGTAGTCACTTTGATGTCGACACTTTTACTATGTCATATGAGTTATATACACTGTAAGGAATTAAGTCATCGTTTTGGTATTTTAAATGTTCAAATGACATGTGAAATAACTCCTTGAAGAAACAGTAACTCTGTTTCAATTTGACTTGAAAAATTGAAAAGCTGTAGCTTTTCAAAATTTTTCAAAATTACAGCTTCTGAAAGCTGTAGCTGCCAGTGTAAATCAGCCCCATAAAGAGTATGAAATGTATGCAAGCTCAAAGTGTACAAAAATATTCTTTTTGGAACTAAACCAAAAGGAAAAGAAAGAAAACAAATCAATGACTTAAGTATTATTTATTACAAAAGTACAAACTGAGAGAAGTATTTTTAGCACTTAAAATTGGAATTTCTCATTATGATTCATAGGAATTTTATACCTTTCACCTTCTAAAGAACAGCACTTCACTTTAATACTTTTTTTGTTTATTTTCAGCCTTCATCACTTAGACACACAATGTATAGTTACACTGTATCTTCTGTTAAAGAGCTATAATTAACTGGAAGCCTCAAATCATGATATTATTCTATTTAAGAAACCCTATGTAGATTAGACTATTAGCCTGGTACAGCATGCTGACAAATTCTTGTTTCCTTTAACTTTCTGTTTACGTACTTCTTTTTGTCCCTATGCAATTCTGCACCATCTACTAGCCATTACCCTTTTTCAGCCTTATCCACTTCCCAACTCCAGTAACTCTCAGCTCAGCTTTATACTCAGCAGAAATCCCGTTTCAGTCTTCATATCCCTGTCCTTCTCCCTCATCCTGTCCCTGTCCTCCCCCACATACACATCCATCCTGCTACTGGTCATTACAAAACTCATGTGAATTTATGTGACTTCAGTCAAATTTGGTGGAACCTGGCAAGCAGATTCACTTTATCAAAAGGAAAACAAATGTGTGGGCAGATGTGAAAAGAGATAAACAAATGGACAGTGTAATTACAGAAGCCATGTTTGTTCAGGAAATGAGGCTTAAAGGCTCTTATATGTTTAAAGACAACTACAAGTAGAGTTTTAAAGGCATGTAAATGCTATCTCAGTGTAGCCCATTTCCTATTACTCTTAGCAAAAGATTTGCGGTACAAGAAATAAAACAAAAAATAAAGGTTATAGATAAGAGACAAAACTCTGTAAAAGAGTACAGAGATTACTGATACCAGATACACAAGCTTCAGCTTCAGCTGGTACAGTAGGAGTTATGCCTCAGAATGTGTATTTATTAATTTATGAAATCTTATCAGTTTATCTATTGCATCTGATATTCTTTCTGAAAATAATAAATAACAAAGATACATTATGATATTTCTATTTCTCTTCAGTTCCAGGAAATGAAAGCTGATTTTGAGGGAGATTGAAAGTTTCTTTTGTTAGATATGTTACATGTATAATACACATTTAAGCGAAAACTCTGTTATATTTCTATAGCAGATAGATAGAAAAATCTTTTTTCTGTCCTCATTTTCATTTCAGAAGGGTAATGGAACTTGTAATGCTGACAAGCTGTTTTGAAAGTGGAAGCTTTCACAGCTTTCACTGCAAATGGCCACAGTCTGGAATCTTCTCAGTCCCAGAAGACCATTCCAAAAGCAAAGATTGCTCTGTCCTCAGGACTTGGAGATCAGCTTTGACACAGAACAACATAGCTGTTGTCACCCACACATCAAGAAACTTTTAATCCTTAACATAACAGTGGCTTGTTTTACTAGTTTTACTTAAGTTAATGAAGAATGTAGATGATGGGCATGATGTGCTCTTAGGAACTCAAAATATGGATGTGATAGACAGACATATTTCTAAATATGCTAAATAAGTATAAATTTCAAAAAACCTACCACAGTAATACTGGTTTTGTTAGTTGGATTAGAGCCCTGACAGACAATGTTCAGGAAGGATTACTGCTTTTTCCCTCTGCCATGTGGGGCATTGCAGGCACCTTGTCTCCCAGGTATACTAATAGTTGGTAATTAATCCTGTCATGTTCAACATTGTCCTAGAAAACTTGCTTGTTCCACTCACTTGACTATAGCTGAGTGTTGCATGCTTTTTTGGTCATCTTTTCCAAACCTCAGCAGTGTAGCCTCAACAAGTTTGCAGATGACACCAGTGTGGGAGGAGTAACTGATATACCAAAGGGCTAAGCTACCATTCAGAAGGACCTCGACATGCTGGAGGAATGGGCCAAAAAATATATCCTGATTTTCAACAACGGGAAATGTAAAGTCCTGCACCTCAGGAGGAACAACTCCATGCATTGATATATGCTCAGGGCCCCCAGGTGTGAAGAAGCTTGTCAGAAAAGAACCTGGGGGTCCTGGTGGACACCAGGTTGAGCATAAGCTAGCAATGCACCCTTGCTGCAAAGAAGGCGAATGGTATCCTCAGCTGCGTTAAACAAAGCATTGCCAGCAGCTGAAGGAAGGTTACGAGGCCATATCTGGAGTACTGTGTACAGTTCAGGACTCTCTAATGCAAAAGAGTCAGGGACTTACTGGAGAGAGCTCACTGAAGGGCCACAAAGAAGATTAAGGGGCACCTTACATATGAGGAATAGCTGAGAGATCTAGTGCAGTTCAGCCTAGAAAAGAGAAGGAGAGAATCCCCTTCTTGGAGAGAATCTTGGGGAGAATCTCATCAATGTATGCAAACACCTGAAAGAAGGTTGCAAAGAAGACAGAAACAGGCTCTTTTCAGTGGTGCGCAGTGGCAGGACCAGAGGAAATGGGCCCAAATTGAAACACAGGATGTTCTGTCTGCTACATCAGAAAACACTTTTTCCCTGTAAGGGTGACTAAGCACTGGCATAGGCTGCTCAGATTGGTTTTAGAGTCTCTATCCTTGGAGATATTGAAAAGATATCTGGAAAATATCCTGGGCAAATGGCTCTAGATGGCCCTGTCTGAGCAGAGTGTTTGGACAAGATGATCTCCAGAGGCCCATTCCAACCTCAAGCACTCTTTGGTTCAGTGCTGCTGGGGAAACCTAAAATTCCACTTGACTGTAGAATCTTTACATAAACAAACACAGAAATCAAATCTAACTCCTCTAGGGAATATGAATTTATATTTCTCCATTGCTCTCTTTAAAATGTTACAGAGATGACACAAGATCAGGTAGCAGATCTCACTAAACACATCACCACTAATTCCAAAATTGTCCACCCTCAGTGCTTTCATTTCTAGTGATAATCACAGCTCAGCCTTACACTGTTTGGCTTTACCTCCCATCTGCTATCTGGGCCATTCTATGCATTCTACTCATATTTGGCAACATCCAGGTGGCAAGGAACTTTTGTCTTGCAATAAGCTAATACAGTCAGTTACTTTAACCTTAAGGTCTCCATGGTCTGCAACTGTAATTTGATGAAATACATTCTAATGTTTCTGCTAACTTAGATTAGGAAAAGCTTACTTATGTCAGCTAACTAATGTTAGCTTTGTTGTATTAATGCTAGCTTATGCCTTTAAGATTTTTTTTCAAACTGAGCAAAAAATGCATGTCTAATAAGACTACCCATTCAGACAGAGTTAGTTTGGTGAAGCTGTGGTGATGTGTAAAGGATTGTCTCATTTACAGAGGGTGAAAAGGACAGCATTTCCCCAAACACAACAGATATTTATAACATTTTTCTCCTAAGTTATAAAAGTGGCTTATTTATTCCTAAGTGGTTTTTCACTGAGCAAATTAAAAAAACAAAAGCCCTTTTATATGTGAATGCATTTATCTTGATTTTTTCCTAAAATGTTTACTTCAGCTGAAAGGATCATAATTTTATGAATTTCCATAGTTGTGAAAAGCATTTGGAGATATTTCCCTTTCACACCAGCAGCAGAGTCATTTAATTAGACTTTTTCCACTTATGCAAACCAGCAACCACATTGAAATTTCTATATGTCATAGATTATTTTTGTTTCTTCTTTTCTTCATTCTCCAAGGTAAACAGGTTTTTCATTCAGTTACATTTTATTTCTCCAAATATTAAGTTTTGACGTGTGGTTTCGTCATTTTACTTTCATACGCCTCAAAACACCTTGCAGCTTCATTTTCCTGTATTTGTGCTTCTCATGTTTCTGTTTCACAGTACAGTTATCTCTGTTAATTGGATGTTGTTTTTCACTTTCAAACTCTGCTACTGTGGTTAAACACTGCTTGCTGGACTGACCTGAGGGCAACTAACAGAGTTTATGCAGTGTCCAGAATTTTCGTACTGGGCACAGGCTTACCATGCTAATATTTCCATTTAATTTTTGTACATACAAGTTCTAAGCTAATTTGTTTTCCTCAGCTGCTGCTTAAAAAGTAATAAATAGCTCTAAAAAACCAAATCTTATACGGAGAACAAAAAATCCAGGAAAACATGAAGAAGAAGCTGTGTTTATAGTTTTAAAAAGAGATAGCTCCTTGGGATAATCTGAAAAATGCCTCTCTGTGATGGACTTAAAACAATGAGTCAAATAAGTTTATGAGTAAAAAGCAGAGAAATTAACTATGGTAGGTGTACTTCATATGTTGTAGATTAAGAAAAATAATATATTAAATACACAAAATAAGAGGCTTTTCCACAAGATACCATTTTTCCCACTCTTACTGGTTTTAGTTCATGTTTTTTCCCATATGTATTATTTTATGAGATATAGGTCAACCATTTATGAAACATTTATATATCATCATAAAATAGCATCCTGAAGGGCACATCTCTGTTTTCTGGAGCTTAGAATTGAGTGGGAATGGCAAAATTTAGTTTAATCCAATTTTTGCTATTCCCAGTCTGATCAGAGGAAACCACAGCTGGCTATACAAAGATTATAACTGGAAATGTAAGTGAAAATATAATTCAAATTAGTGTACAGTAAACAAACCTTGGAGAATAAGTCAACAGTGCAGTGAATTAAATGTTATGTGAGTAACAAGAACCTATATCTCATTTCTCCTGAGTACACATTCACCTAAGCTACAGATAAAGCAGCAACTGGAAAACAAATATAAAAATATATTTCTTGAACTCTTTAGGTTAAATCATGATAAGCAAAGCCTTTTTTTTTTTGTTGCAAGTTGATACACTTACAGGATTCTTTTTCGCCCTTCTTAAACATGTTATCCCAGAGGTGCTACCACTGTCACTGATGGGCTTGGCCATGGCCAGAGTGAGCCCATTTTGAAGCCAGCTGGCATTGGCTATCAAACATTGGGAAAGTTTCTAGCAGCTTCTCACAGAACTCACCCCTGCAGTTTCCCCCCGCAAAAAACCTTGTCGCACAAACCAAATACAAGGTTTTAATCAGCATGTTCTCCCTCTTTCTCTACATTTTTTTTTTTATTTCTTAAAATCTTGCTCTGGCACTGCTCTATAAAGTCTGTTTATACTGTTTTTCCCATGGAAGTCAACCTTTACATCTTATACTTTTCCCTATCAAGTTGCTATATTCTGTTCCCACCACTTGTTAAGCTTTTACATGTAGTAGAATTCAATTCTGATCTTAACAGATAGAAAGAACTTGGTGGGTGAGTGTACACAAGCTATTATTATTGAATAAATCTAAAGTATTCTAGGTTTAGACTTAAAGAAAATTATAGCTTGCAGTACAGTGTAGTTTTCTGAGAAAATTGAAGTTAACAACCTATGAAAAAACTATGAAAGCCAGCAGATATATTCTAGGAAAGAGACATCTAAATGACTGACAGGCTGAGAATATCAATTGTCTCATAACTCATAAATAAATAATAGACACAGACATTATATCAGCTATTATTAATGTAAGAATTACTTTTTCAGAGAAAGTTAAATCTCTGTTGTCTACTCCAGATTTTTTATTAAAATAATGTAGGAAATTATGCAGCTACTTTCATGTTATTTATGATTAATAGACCAAAACATTTTGTAATTCAAGAAAATTAAGAGGTTATTTTCTGACCTCTGGTGAATTTCTTCTTACCAAGTTCTTGCACAGTCCCCTTAAAACCTTTACATCCCCCTTTGAACCCTGAATGCCTTTTAAGCATAAGTCATCCTCTGTATCACAGTCATTAGGGTCCGCTATGCAACTGGCCAACAGTGTTCCATCACGAAGAAAATTTCTTTAACTAACTGATATGGAGACTCAGGCTTCAATGAGCTAAATTAAGTTTTATTTTCATCAAAATAACTGAGTAAAATCCTATATCTGTGCAATCTAATTTTGATGGGTTGCTAACAACAACCAGTCCTTGAATTTTGCATCTACTGACATAGAAAACTTCCATGTTATCACTGCACATATATCAAGAGATCAGTGCTGAAATCTGGTGATTTCATTGATGAACCTTCATGGAAATTGTTCGAGAGATTTCAAAAAGTTATGTATCTCATTTATCTATGTTATACTGGTGCTGACACTATACAAGAACTATTTGTGTAATTAACTCCTTAATAATACATTTCATTAATACAGCATTAAACAACAGATTACAGTTTTTGTCAGTGTACTTCATAGATTCATTCTGCACCATCTGTACTGTGCATAGTCCATGAAACCTCCTAGAGTAACTATGACCTAATTTTAACACTGGACTGCAAATCTCAGACACTGAGCTGGTTCAAAATCTAAGTCAAACATTTGTATTATAAACTGACTAGCCTTTGCTAAAATTCTTTAATGTTAATTCATTAAAAAAATAATCTGTGTACTTGCCCCATATTGGGCCTCAGGACCTCAGCACTGGCACTTACACAGCTGAGTGGAAAATGGCAATATTTCAAACTTTATTCACCAAATACTCTTCTATCTGGTGCTGGTAACTATTTCGAGGTGCAGCTTGAGATAGAATTTAACATTATAAATAAACAACAGTTAATAACAGTACAACTTCATAACCCTCCATATGAGCTCCACAAAATTATACGTGAGGTACTTGTCCTTTTTCGTAACCTGTGGTTTTTATCCACCCATAAAAGGAACTGATGCATAATAATGCTTTTGATGATATATATGTTCTGATGCTTTCTAATATCTAATAAATATTTTTTTTTTAAGAAACATTAATTTGAAAAAGAACCTGTTACCTAAGCAATTTTAATTAGAAAAATCAAATAACATTTTGCTTTTCTTACTCTGAAACAATAGATATTATATTGCTATCAGTAAAAGCATCTGGGCAAAGGTACTGGACTCTGTATCTAAATTACACTAGCTTCATGGGACCGATGATGCATTCAGAGCATTCACAGATCTACACATCTCCTTGGATCGTAACAGAGTTACTATTTTTCCTGGCAAGAGAAAGCTTGGAACTGTATTAAAAAATAAAAAGGAAATCTTGCACAAAGAAAGCACCATTCCCAACAAACCTCTATGAATTTCTGCAAGCATGAGAGATTTTATGGATCTCTTTTAGAAATTGCAAGAATTTACATGTTCTCTATCCCCTCCTAAATGTGCAACAACTGAGATCAATTAGTGCTGTTGTCAGCTGTTCTAGCAGAGAGAGGTGAAATTGATTCTAGGGAGCTTCTGCCATGAAAAGACCATCTGTTCCATCTTGCCCTGCATGCAAACGGTTAGTCAGGAATTTGGAGGCAATCTTTGCAGCATGAATTTATCCTGTTGAATCCAAAAAATTATAGCTGGACAACTAATGCCAAAGGGAGTCTGAATATTCAGAGAATGGCTGGATCATCACCACCAAAACCTGTCCCAGAACTTACAAACGTAATTTAATCCTTTTCTGCCAAATCAGTGAACACACATGCATTAGAGAGCCACTTAAGTGCACAGGCACGTACAAGCTACAAACCTGTATCAATTACTGAAGGCTGAATCGATTAAAAAAATACCCTGATGAAAATTTGGAAGAAAAAAAGGTTTAACATGTTATATAGGTCTTTATACTATATAATAGTATAAATTATTATTTATACATTATATAAAATATATATGCTAAAACTGCATATAATATTCATATGCATTACATTACATGAGATAGTACAAATTATAAGCTTATTTCATATATTAGTGCTGTTAATGGCACCGCTAACATGTAATTCTTCTGAGTTAAAATAGGTTTTCTGACCTATCCATCTTGGGATCTTTAAAGTGCTTGTTTCTCTTCATTGATTAAGAAGTACAAACACTGCACACATTTGAAGTTAAATGAGATGGACCACTCCCGTACTTTTACAAATGCCATATATTATATCTAGTATTATTTCAGCAAGGATAAATGCTTGGGCTTTTTAATAATTTCTATAAAAATAATTTTAATATCTTACCCACATCAGTGTTGCATGCACTTCAGCTTGGATCCCTGTCCTATATGAATAAGACAAAGTCCTCACCAGGCTTACCTATTTTTCTATTCAAATGCCGGTGGTGCTGTCCTTTGTCCTTAACACAGGCAAGTCAACCCTTTCAGAACCTGTCATCTGAACCCATTTCATTTATTCCTAGTCATGGACCTTTAAAGGTCCCTTCTGATGCAAACCATGCTGTGATTCTACAATTCTATGATCTGGCAGAAGTGATTAGCCAGAAAATAACAGAAACTTGATATCAGAAGAGAATACATCAGTACTTTGATGGGAACAGAAAAAAGCAAAGAACAAAAAATGACTCAGCATTTTTACCACCAGAAGATTAAATAACACTATGCCTGTCACCACTGCTAAGGTTGACACCAGAAGATTTGCAACATCAATTAACAATTAAACAACTTGTTACAATTTCAGATAAGAAAGATGGGGCCTGGCAGGGGAAATTAGAGAGGTATGTCTCTTTTTTGGCACCTCTAACTCTCCAAGAAGACATTATCAGTTTTCTAGATTAACATTTGAGATTAAATGTGTCAGTGAAATACTGTAGAAAGAGAGTTATGAGGCACTCGGTGATACTTCTAGGGAAGATGTAATTGCCGATGATATGATTATTGCTTCAGCTAATGAGACTGATCATGATAGTACCCTGAGAACAGTAATGGTGAAAGCAAGAGATGAAAATATTAAAATATCACAAAGGTAGAGAAGAAAGAAAAAAGGATAAAATACGTTTAGGACACTGTGTGACTTCAAAGTGACTAAAAAGCAAAGGCTATTCTGATATGCTGATGAATCCCAATAAGGAAAAGGAGAGGTCTTTAGAGAGAAATTATGTGTGAAACATATGCAACTTAAGAAATCAGAGAGTACTGAGATATATATTTTTAAGTCACATGGAATTCAGGTTTTGCCACATTAAGGTCTTTTCCATAAGTCTTTGCAAAAGAAATTATAATGTTTTCCTATTGTGTGTATGGCATAGTTTATCTTGATTCATTTACAATTTTGAAAGCATCTTGATACCCACAAACACTAATTCCCTGCTCCTGGGACTAGAAAATACTTATTCCCTGTGGCTTGTTCTTTCACTCTACCACTGCCTTAATCAACAGTTTCTACAGGTCTTGTATAAAAATATATATCTACAGAATAGATCATCACTCATCCCACAGGCTCACAAAATGTGAGATTGACCTTACTGGAACAGATTCTTCTAGAAAAATCCAGAAGCCAATTCAACTTGTTCAAAAATTTGAGTCTGAGTCAGGGAAGATGAATCAACCTCAGGATATGCCTATTTCTCTTTGCTAACGATACAGGGAACCTAGGATGATTAGCTTAGATGTCAAACATTTAGGAGTTTAGAAGAGATAAATTACACAGAAGGCCTGTGAAGATTTAATGCCCTTTCTTTTTGGTGTGTATATACATATATATATTTATATACGACATAGAAAAAACCCAGTAAAATATGAATTTCTCTTACCGCAGAGAAGTTCCAAGGGGTCTCAACATTGTATTGCCATTCTTTTCCTATGTAAACTCTTACTTTATTTTGTTTTTCTTCTAAGCATGCGTCTGAAACTCTGTTTAAAACATACAAATTGTCTGCACAGCATAAATATGGTTTTCCCATTAATCTGTGGCAAAGCATGAAATGTAATATTTTCCCCATTACAAACCTATGAAATTTATCAGCCTAGCCTATGCCTTGTACAGTGAACTATTTATAATCTATGATTGTTAAAAGCAAAGGAAGCTAAAATAAATGAGTTAACATGCAGAATTTGTCTCTCTATGGTAGTTTTGTTAATTACTTTTGTGGAATATAAGTTCTACATTATTCACAAAGCCTTCTCAAGCTGCAACCAGAGCCTTTGTCATGGTACTGTATGTTATTAGTATTCAATTTGATACTAAGCAAGCAACTAATTCTGAATGAAAATTCAAGAATGAAAAGAAAATATCCTCTTTGATCATTTTAAGTAGCACATACTTAGGATGAGATTCCTCTGCAACCTTCAGACTGTTCTCAGTTGTCATAGGAACTCAATGTGTTCTTGTGACTACCAGTTCTTGCTGCAGTTTTCTTTCATGCTGTTAGCTATCATCTATTGCACAGTCAACTCCAACTACTGAAAAAGAAAGAATATCCGAAATTGCATGGTTGGCTTAAAGGACTTAAGAATGAGCTGTAATCATTCTCTCTATTTGCTTTTTGGCACAGAATGTGGATTGCATCAGTTTACATTATATTTCTCTCAAATCACAAAGTCTATATGGGAAAAGTACTTCAAGATCTGGGTTTTTGAACAAGGACAACTCTTATGAGGCTTACTGAAAGGCTAGCAATATATTTTTCAGTCTCTGCTTCTATGCCTTTTTTTTAGGTATTTTTGTTTGGTTGTGGGGGTTTTGGGTTTTTTTGGGGTTTTTTTTTGTTGTTTTTTTATTGAGGGGAGTATTTTGGTACAGTCACCATCCACATGCTGATCAGCTTAGATCTATTTTTCAGCATTTTCATCTGCCTTTCTCTTCCAAAGTTCTGTTAGCAGTTTCAGTCAGCCTTTTGTTTATAAATTATATTCTCAGCTGATAAAGAAGGGGGATTGTAAAAAACATTATTTTGGAAAATTGAGGGATGCAGGAAAATAAAGTGCACACTCTTAAAGTTGACCTAGGATGTGGCTGTATTAAGCTCTCTGGGGGATTCACTTTTCTTGATGCGATCATAAAAGCGACTGAGGGTGGTTAATCAGGATTTGGGCAGCTAACTTTAAGACTTATCACTCACAATTATGACTCTCACTTTTGTTGCCCATGTCATATTTTACATTTTTCCCTAAGGCTTTGCAGAAGTGAGCACCAAGTTGCCCAAGTATCTTTTAAAAACACAGACTTTTTCTATATCCTGTTATTGTACTACAAATTTTTGAAGAGTATTTTTCATATATACATAGTTTGCATGTGTAATACACTTTTCACTTGAGGTGTCTGATTACTCTGAATTTCTGTTTTAATCTAATTTTCCAGCTGGGCTGAGGTTAAATTTCCTATTAAAGGCCAAAAATTGTGCTAGCAGCTTAGGCAGTGATTGGAAAAGAAATTGAGCTGCATTTCCTAGGTCTTCCTAGACTGCAGAATTTGATATGCAATAAAGTCAGAATAGGAAACTCAGATTTCAAAGAGAAAAGCCTAAAATTTTATACAGCTTTAAAACATTTTCACATTATTTATTTTTACATTTTAGAAATAATATATAAAAGAATTCCTTCTGAAATGTAATAAAACACTCCTCATTCATCCTAATGCATATGCACATGCATAAATTGAATATATTTTTTATAAAATGCCTGAAATTTCTTACAAACAAAAAGAATAGATATACATACCTATATGTATGTATATATAGAATAAGGGTATTTTCTTTAGGATAAAAAATAGCATAGCTTTCTATATATACACCACAAAACTGGGCAATATATGCACCCAAGATTAACAAATTACTGTGATTATTATTCATTGGGCATCCTCATGATGACCTACACAAAGCAAATTGTATAAAGTTACACAGGACTGTATCTCAGCTAATATAAAAATCCAGCATTGTTTCTTATTTCAAAGCAAATATTCTGATTTACCCCAGCAATTTCTCATTAAGAAGGTTTGTTTGATTGCAGTGCTGAATTCCCCAAATCACACACTTCATGAGACACTTTGCCCTTACCATCTTCACACTTCACGTATTACTGTACTTCATGAATATTAAGCAAAAATAAGTTCCAATCTTTTTTAATCCAGAGGTTTTTAAGAGTAAGTGCTGTTGCAAAGGGACCATAGTTAGGCAGTATAAGGGTGTTATTTTTTCTTAGGCTTAAATTTGCAGAGAAGGGAGGAGGACAGGTTGCAACAAACTTAGTTCACCATCGAACTCTCCCTCTTGCACCTCTTGCATACACACATGAGCACAGACACACACACAGAGTTGCTGTTTAGTCCTGTCACTTCTTTCTACCTGGTAGAAACTTTGAACTTGCTCAGCAACCAGGATTATTTCATAGTGCCTATTCCTTTCCTTAGCAATCCTGCGCAGCAAGACTGTATTGCAATTACGTGATCCGTACTGGGAACACATCCCCGACTAAGGGGCAAACCTGACACAGGAAGAAAGCTTAGTCTCTTCCCAGTGACTATAGATTGCATTCAGCCCTAGGTTTTAAATAAAGCAAGCAATTTTTATGAATTAAGGTAGCTTGAGTAGTGTCTTATAATTAATTCCTTCCACTTAAAATCAATGTCTCAGGTAAATGTTATATTGTTACACAGAGTTGTTAAGAATATGTTAAGAATATACACAAACACTGAACACATCAAATAATCAAATTGCTTTACACAACTTCAAGCTCCCCACTGCTTGCCAAAGGCTGTTTGAAGATGCTCAGACTCATAGACCAGAAGTTAGCACATTCAGATAAGAAAGTAAAATCAAGTGCTGGAACCCACATTAAAGATGTAGCCTGCAATTTATGGTGCTGAGCCAACTGAAAGTTATTGACGAACAGATGTTTCCAGGACTGGTGGGCAGTAAGTGGATTAAATGAATTTATAAATCATGTGAAGGTGTGAAAGATTTTGCATAAAGAACTGAAACATTCAAAATGGATGTTTCTACAGTAGGAGAAAATTGTTGACAGGAAATTCAACCTGATCAGAAAAACATAACTCCGCAATGTTATTTAAGATACATTTCACTCCCCAAATAAAGTCACTTCTCAAAAGGAGCTCTTATTTTAATTCTACTTCAAAAAACATATGTTAAAAAGTGAAGATATGGAAGAGTTGATCTATAAATAAATTACCAGTACCTCCACTGTGTAGGAGCTGGGGGGCTTGGTGGACAGCAGGTCATAATGAGCTATATTAGTGCTGCCTGGGCAGCACTGAAAATGAACAGCATCCTGGGATATGTCTACAGAAGCATGGCAATTGACTGAGGAATACATCGACTCCCTTACACCGAGTCCTCCTTACAACATACCTGTGATATGCAGTCCAGTTTGTGATCCCCAAAGGAAATGCTGATGAATGTGCACAAGTCCAGCAGGTTTGCTCCATTCAACATTATCAGGGGCTGGAGCACTTGCTCTCTAAGATGAACCTGAGACAGCTTGGTTTCTCCAGTCTGGAGAAGAGGCAAATTCAAGCACATGTATGCAGCCCTCCAGTGTCTACGTGGAAGATGGCAAGAAGATGGAGACAGGCTTTTCATAGCTGTGCATGCCAGGAGGTTCAGAGGTAATGACCATAAATTGAAAAGGAAGAGTCTGACATAATGACAAAATTTTACATTATGACCATGATTAATTAGACTCTAGAGCAAGTTTCCCAGAGTCACTGTGCAGTCTCCAGTCCTGGAGATTTTCAGGACCTGACTGGATAAAGCTCTGAATAACCTGGTTGACCCTCCTGTAAGGAAGAGTTTAAGATAAAAGACCTCATGGGATCCCTTCCAACCTGAATTATTCTATGATTTTAAGACTTTTTAGAAAACATACATGCATGCACACACATGCAAAACTATAGTTTAAAATATCATGTCAACATGGTACAAAAAAAAAAAATTCAGCTAAACTGTGAAAACTGTTGGATAATCTGTATACACGACAACACAGAATATTTTTTATACATATTTATGTATTATGTGTATATATATGTATACATGCATTCATATATGTATTCATATATTTTTAGGTATATGTACTTATGCATACATCTTTAATTATGCCATAAGTAATTTTCCAACTTTTCAATCATTTTATCTACTCATTCCACATAATCAAGATCTTGAATTGTGTATTCATTTCCAAAACTTTTAAGAATAAGAACTTCTGGTAAGTCTTACTGTACTTGCAGAATATTTCCTCTGGGCTTTAATGGTAGATGTCTTTTTATTTATTCATTTGATTTTAATTAGATGAGCGTAACATATGTAATTATATTTGGGCTAAAGGATGAAAAGGAATAAAATATAACCATTATATTAGAAATTATTTTGTGGTCTAATGTAAAAATGTGTTAGTAGATAAGAGTTGTATGGGTTTAGGGAGAGCTCTGTTGGTAAAAACTTATGTAAGTCAAGCAAAGACCAATATATACAGTTCACCATACACCTCTCTAGTCTAAAATGATGGATTAAAATAAAACTGTAAAATGCAAAGGATTGAAATAGAAAATTTAGTAAACCAATGTGAAATGAAATTGAAAAATTTAAATGTACTTCTTAATCACGAATTCTGATGAAATAGAAAATTTCTTTTGTCAACTACTTTAAAGCAAAACTTTAAACCCCAAGACTTGGATTTCAGAGGGCATCTAAGAACAAGACTGAATATTAAAACAAACTACTGATGTGAATAATAATTGTAATTATTCGTTCGACGTGATGACATGAGAATTTTTGTCATACTGTATAGAGAATTAAAATCACCATTCAGGCCACAGGAACTTGATATATAGAAGAAAGAAAGGAAATGCTTGTTAAATGTTAAGAAGCAAGATACAAGTCATGCTAGGAATTGAACTTGCATCTCCCAGGACAATGCTGCAGTCACCAGCTTATACTGCTTTCATAACAACAGATGAAAGCATTTAACCTTTCAGCAATGATGAGGAATTCTGCCTGCATAATGAAGAGCATAAGTTCATATCCCATAATCTTTTTCAAGACACCCTGCTTATACAACGGGTAGCACATTTGGCCAAAACTAATTGCATCTCTCAATTTCCCTGGAGAGTAGATGTCTATCACCGCTTCCACAAATAATTGTCAGTGAATTATCAAAGTTAATCTTTTGTAAAGATGTCACCAGCAGAAGTGTATTTGCATGCTAGTAGGCAGACTTCAGTAAAAAGATTAAAATGATAAGCCAATCTGCAGAAATCAGTATAGGTACATGAAAAATTGTAAGACCCAAATCTGTGGTGATCAGACATATTATTCACTGAAAATGAAGTCCTCATCCTAGTTTTAATAATGTACACGAAGTGGCACAAAGAACTATTACTGATGACCAGACTTGTAGAAAATCTTCACCTGTAGTTTTCATAACTATGCAATATTCCATCAGTTTTACTCTCTGAATAAATATAGAAAGCAGTGGAAGCTCTAAGTAGTGCATTTGAATTGCAACTGTCTAAATGGATTTACGTTCATGTTTTGGAATAGATTATGTTTTGGAATGGCTTTTGACAAATCCCATAAAGGAACCACAAAATCAGAGAAACAAGTGCACATTGCTGGGTCATATCCAGTTTTTCATCTACCAGTATCCCTAGGTCCTTCTCTGAAGGACTGCAGTCAATCCCTTCATCCTCTATCTTGTAGTGATACTGGAGATTGCCCCAGCCTAGGTGTAGGACTTTGTACTTTGCCTTGTTGAACCTCATGGGGTTCACATTGATCCACTTCTCAAGCCTGTCAAGGTCCTTCTGGATGGCATCCCTTCCCTCAAGGGTATCAACTGTACCACTCAGCTTCATGCCATCTGCAAACTTGCTAAGGTTGCACTCAATAGCACTATGTCATTGCTGAAGATATTAGATAATACTAATCCCTGTATGGACCCTTGGGAGACCCTACTATTTAATAATTTGGTTTTGGACTTTGAGTCATGGAAATTAACCAATGAAAGGTAAACCACAAGTGTATTTTGCTTTCTGTTTGATTTTCCTACTGGATGTTTATTTAATCTATTTTTTTTTCTCACTTTGGGAGGTCTAATAATTTGAAATTTTCTTTAATTTTATAAATTCTGTTATTGATCTTCTTGATAGATAAATAGTTGTGTCTTGAAGAACCCACTTTACCTGTAAGCAAAATATATTGATATTGTCAAATGCTACACTGCAAAGTTTATAGATATATTCAATAATGAGAATGAGCAGTTTGAAAAAGAGCCCACAAAGATAAACAGGAAGATATACAAGCTTTCATCTGGAACAGAGCTAAAGCTGAGTGTCTTTCAGACTCATGAATACAAATACCCATAAAATAACTCTGTGAACAAGAAAAAGAGCATTGTTATGTACACTAACAGGAAAGTAGAAAAAGATTGCTAAATTGAAAATCAGAGAGACAAAGGATTTTAAAAAAAGAACAGAGAGTAAGGAAAAAAAGAGTAGAAAAAACAGTAACTGGAATACAAAAACTAAAATGAAAGAGGCAAAAAGAGATGAGCACTAATGGCTCAGTTCATTCTTGCTGCATCAGTGTTGTGCTGCAGAAATCATAATGATATCAGGGGGTATCAAATTTTGCAAAACAGCCATGACTCTGCAGAAACATGGGTTGGAGGGAAACAGAAAAAGCAGTATAGTAAAATGAACATACCAAAGATGAAACGGGCATGAGCACTGAAGAAAGGGATAATGTACCCAAGAGAAGAAAGTCCTGACTTCTGTGCCTGTCTCCCAGCTAGCACTGCCCTGGGGCAGAGGTTGAGTTGCCACACTGAGGGCAGGAGGATCTCAGGGGAGAGGGAGGGCAATATGCCACAGCACTGTGAGAGTTTTCCCAGAGATGAAGAAACACTAAAAATTGAAGTGACCTAAATCATGCTCAAAAGCAGGTGGAAAAACATGAAAAATAGAAAGTTTTTATAAACAAATGACACCAGCAGATGAGTAAGGTTGCATAACTCATTTCTTAAAATAAATTTAATCACTAATATACTGTATTTTATGTATTTGTTTAGTTACTAAGTGAGCTGACCTGCATGGACCTTCTTTTTCTACACCACCTAAAATAGTGAAATTTTCATAACAACTTCAAATAGTGGACCTTGGATGGAATTAATTTTAACAAACCTTATCTTCAATTTTCTAGATGTCTACAGCTTTGCTTGCTAACTCAGGCGACCTTTGAAGTCAATAGAGAAAAAAAAAAAAGAATGAGAATTGCCTTTCCTACATGGTGGGGTGCCCTAGAAACAATTTTGCAAAGTCTTTACCCTGTGTGTTTCCATACAGATGTGGCATATGCATTTAATGCACAGTAACTGCATTTTGTTGACATTTGAAGTAACTTTTGCCACTAGCCAGTATTTAGAGTATGCAATGAGATATTTATATGGAAGACTATAATGAAAAAATAATTGATGTAGAAAGAGATAATTAGAAGAGCAAAGAATCACGAACAACATTCTGACTCACATAAAACCCAAATTTACTTTGGGAGGGTGCAATAAAAAATAATGATTTCGTATTATTAAGACAGATGTTATATAAATAGCTTCCTATTTGTTCATTATTTTATATGACCGAATGGGACATCTAAAAGACCTCAACTGTCCCAGTTTCTGTGGCTTATCTTTCACTTGAAAGACAGGAAGTCAATTTTACTTCCTTATTTAATTGTAAAGAAGTTCATCAAGGTTCCAATGCACTAAAGAGCAGTCATATGCTAAAATTTAAACACCTGCTTAAATTGTTCCTCCGTGTGAAAAGTGACCTAAAAATGGTGATACTATTTTGATAACATACAAGGACATTAAGGAAGAGTTAGTTATATAAAATAACCTTGGAGGAAGTTATTTATATACAAGCTAATTTTATTCAAAGTACATTGAAGGACAGACAAAAACTGCTGAATTACAAAGCAGCAGATTTTTAAACTAAGAAAAATTGTAACAGAAGTGTTCAGCGAAATTGATCATTCTCATAGGACTTCTTTGCAGCTTTTCCAATTTGACTATACCTTTTCTGAAATGGAGGCCAGACATGTATTCAAACTGCAGGTACAAAATAGCTTATCCTTGGATATATTCTGCATTCTTATTCAAATAATTTTAACATTTGTAGAAAAAAACTTGTATAACTTTCAGAAAAATTGAAGTGAATGTTTAGCATGTTATTTGACATATTTGGAAAAGTTATTTGAAGTCTGATTGGGCACTGGGGCACTGGAGAGCTCATATTTGTGTTGAAAGTGACTGGAATCACAATTATTCCAAGTATCTTTTACCTATGTGCAATATGCTGTGAAACTGAGCTTGTGAACTTCCAGCTGGAACCTGGAAATAAGATATGGCCCCTGTTTAGGGTATAGAAGGGTCTGGATCCACAGAAGATAGTAGAATTCAGAATCCGTGCTCTGGTTAACCTAGGAACATCTAGACTGATTTGTGCTTGGCCATCTAGATGGAAAAATATCAAACTTCATTAGACCATTTCTGTTTGAGAAGAGTAAGAATTTGTTACAATTGAGAAATAATAAGCACAATTATAAAAGGTGCCCACAAAATTTAAAGAAAGATGAATTTGCTTGAGGAGCTAAATTAATACTTCATGTTTTAGGGAAAAGAAAAAAAAAATCACTAAGGAGGTGGTGTTTCAGAATGGACTTCTTTAATGTGGAAGCAATACTGCTTGCCTTATTTCCCCACCAAGGAACAAGTATAACATTCCTAATAAACTGACCCTTTTCATGACTTTCAAAGATGCCACGTACAATAGAATAACAACTGCCCAACAGATTACTTGATTTAAGATTTCATTTTCTGTCAAAGTTAGTGCATCATATTAAATCTTATAAAAATTTCTGCCAAGTTAAATGGATTGTCATGATTTTAGTTAATCTGTATTTTACTTAAACTAGTCTCAAACCCATGCTGCAGCCGAAGGAGGGAAATATTCCCCTGTGAACTTTTAACCTACAGAAATATAATTAATTTGTATTTTTAAAGAAACCACTGCTGAGAAGTCTTTCTCTGTCCATTTTACTAATCACCCTTTTCCTATGCATACAATAAAGGCCAATAGAATTCTGTATTATCTTTTCAGTTGCACATATTCTACTTTGCCTGCAAAGACACTGTCGGGGTTTAAACCCAGTCAGCCATAAATCAGCCACGCCGTCTCGCTCTCTCACTCCTCCCCTTAGTCCCACCTCCAGTTCCCGGAGGGATGGAGAGGAGAATCGAAAAGAATGCAACTCCCATGGGTTGAGATAAGAACAGTTTCGTAACTAAGGTATAACACAAATCACTGCTGCTACTACCAATAGTAATAATGATAAAGGAAATAACAAAGGGAGAGAATACAACAGCTCACCACCCCATCAACCGACACCCCAGCCCAACCCCCGGCAGTCCACTCTCGCCCTTCTGGGTAACTGCCCCCAGTTCTACATCCTGGGCATGACGTGCTGTGGTATGGAATACCACCTTGGCCAATCCGGGTCAG
>JANHGB010049921.1:20424-31401 GCA_026283785.1 Coracopsis vasa
GTTATACCTTAGTTACTAAACTGTTCTTATCTCAACCCGTGGGAGTTGTATTCTTTTCAATTCTCCTCTCCATCCCTGCGGGAGCTTGGGGGGGGACTAAGTGGAGAGGAGTGAGAGAGAGACTGCGTGGATGGGCTTAAACCACGACAGGTCACAACACACAACAGCTAACCAGGCATAGCTAAAAAGAAACTGCACCTGAACTAACCTCTTTAACACACTACCTCACCACTTGCCTCCACACAGACAACTAGTGGCAGTGCCACTATTCATGTGGATTTTAAGCTGATCCACAGGTATTTAAGCCCTATGTATATCTACATCCCTATTGCTGACAACAAGGGTGCTTTGTGACAAACATCTTTTTTTCTTGTTTTTGAAGTATGACAATAAAAATCCTAGTTGGGGTACAAGCCTTGAAACTTTTATCACCTTCTGTTTTGTCTGGGTTTTTGGTTTTGTGAATTTGGTTGGTTGGTTTTTTTTAAATCAGCCTGATTTTTCACACAGGCAGAATGTGGAGGGAAGATTAACGTATCTGCTATTGATTTGAGTATTACATATTCTTTTTCCTTCAGAAGCCAAATGATTTCTAAATGCGTCTTCTTGGTTAAGGAGTAAGCAGGGCTGTAGTTTTGAAGGACATGAAACTAGGAATAAAGCATGTGCCACTGTACTGGGACAAGCCATATCACTGCAATTTGGCCTGTATATCAGGAATTAATTATGTTTATCATGTTCAGACCTTGATTCATACACCACAAATGTCACTCTCCCAGTGGAAGAAAGGAATAAATAATATGCCATCTTGTTTACCTGTTAAAGAGGAGGGGAAGAATAATACTGCAAAAGCATGTTGCCAGTGCATAGCTACAGGTCAGTTTGTAAGCTGACCAGGATATATATATAGAAAAGCAAGGCTAATTAACTTCTTAAACTACAATGCTACTCAATCTTTTCTCATTGAGACCATATTCCATCTCTATTATTTATACAAGCTCTTCAAAGAGGACATTCACAAGTTTGTTTTTAAACAAAAGGAGAACACCAACTTCACTGTACCTTTTCATCCAGAAAGATTTCTCCTTTGAAATAAGGTTGAAAATCCTCCACTTCAGTCCCTATCTTCTCTTTCACAACAGCATAGAGAGGGACACCCAGTTTCGACAGCTGAGGTTTCAGAGAGGAGAGCTCAGAAGCCTCCTAAGAAAGGAAAAAAACCCCAAACATTTCAGACAGTAAATGGAAATTCAAAGCTTCACCTTGAATTTCAAGGACATCAGAAGCATACATAAATTCTAGCTTGAGGCACAAAACAGAAACAGACCTATAAATCAGACTTTTAAGCTAGCTTTACTCACAGGCAGGTCTTCATTAGATTTAGTAAAATTTTTTTCAGTAAGCATGGAGGAAGGAGATTTTTTTGAGCATTTACTGGATAAAATACTAAAATCCTGGAGAAAACGTATTTTTAACTCAAAGCTGTAGGTATACCTTGCCTGTGCTAGGACTTCAACTATCTTTTCAAGTGCTTACAGAACATTAAAAAGATACTGCCTACAAATCACTTAACCTTCCCAGGCCAGAATTTCCAATCCTTTTTTCCAAATAGAAAGCCATCATTATCAGACCCTTTTGCAAGCTATTTTGAGGGCTCTATGCAGAAGCAGGCTATGCAAGTGCAGAGTAAAGTAATGAAGATGCACTCTCCTTTCTAGATCCCCCAGTGAAAATAATCAGAGAATTTCTTCATACACCTTCAGTATCCCAGAAGCAATAATGCTTCTTCTGGTGTGTGGGAGTGCAAGGTGTCAACACTCATCTGCTGGACTTTTTGTTCTGCTGAAGGAATCCCAGCTCCCACAGTTTGTACAAAGACCTCTGAGGTTTCCAAAAGATGAGACTGCACATTATAAATTTGTTTCATTTCATCTAGTAGAAGGTGTCTCTGCCTGTGGCAGAGGGGTGGAACTACCTGATCTTTGAGGCGTCTTTCAACCCAAACCATTCTATGATCTCCAATGGAGAAAGGTCATTTTTACTGGACAAAATTCCCACAAAGCACTCCGCACTTTTAAAAAATTGACGCAGTTTACATGAACATACTCACCCACCTAACCAAAATGTCTTAACTCAAAGGCTTGCAGGACATCTAGAATTTACCAAGTAGCAGACAGATAAGAGAAAAGATATTGGAGAAAGACATCAGTAGCTGAAGGGGTAAAGGCAGCTTTGCAGTTAGTTCACTACTCTGTCTTTTCAGAGGAAATGGATAAGCTTTCATCAGCATCACAAGCAGACAGAGTAGTGAGTGGTGAGAATTAAAGGATCATTGCTTACACTTGTTAGATCTTTTCCCTCGTTTCTCTTCTTAGAAATCTGGTAATAATTTTCTGATTTCCATCAACAAAATACCTTATGATCTTCTTAAAAGGGGGTTTGTAACAACAGAACAATTTTGTCTGGGATTTTTTATATAATTCAAAAATCTTGTAACCAACAAAACAAAAAAGATTTATATTGTGATGCAACATTTCTGAGAACTGACATTCCAGGCTAGTGCAGGGGTGCCCTGAAATGACTGTCTCTGGAGAGACAGCAATACCATCAAACCTTGATTAGCCTTTTGGAGAAGAGAAAGCAAAGAAGTCTGGTTTTGTGGGCAAATTATATCACGTAACAGCTGTACAGCCTTACTACAGGGCTGTGACCATTTCATCTGGTCTGTGAAACTGTTCTCTTGCTTTTGTAAAAAGTGGACAAGCACACCATAGCAGAATAGTTCCTCTCCCCACCACAGCAGGGGCAACCCAAAAGAACAATTCCCATTTCAGCTAGTCCCTCTAATAGTTTAACTATGGCTCTTCTGCTACTTTAGACTGCTTGAGTTGACACCTACAATATTTAGCAAGCCCACAGCACTTTCACAAAGACTGGAGCACTGGATCACTGCATGGCTGGATCCAGACTATGAGATGCAGAAGTGCAGTTCTGTTAAATACAGTCTTATGTTAAATGACAAAAAAAGAATCAGATGATTTAGGATGCAGACAATAAAGATAAAAGACTATATTTCTTAAGTCTACAGGCCTCAATTCTCAATGATCCAAAAGGATTTGTGACATCCTCTGGAGTGGATAAAGGATGCGTGTCCTCACCACTGAGATTAGGTTGGTGATCTATGAGGTAGAATGGCCACTTTTCGATGCTACCCGTGTCCAGGGAAGTATATATTTGTTCTTGGTGCTGTCAACAAGGACAAAGTTCAATATCCTTTCCAAGGTGTAAGATAGTGGGAACCAACTGTACCTTGGTTCTTGCAAAAAAACCCCAAGCCAGCCTACTGCCTGCAGGTTAACAAATATGGCAAGCCACTGTATTGAACCATTCCATCAGCTCAGAGTCAGTGACAGTGGAGAAAGAAGCAGCTTTCACACTATGGAGAAACATTAATGGACCAAAACAAATGGCAGAGTGAACTGGCGAACTTTTTCTTGGGAGAAAGGTGAGAGTCAACTCACAAAAATGCTTTGAACACACCACAATCAAAAATAACTTCAGTTTAGGCAATTTAAAAGCTTTTTTAAACACTTTCACAGTTAAAATACAATTATTTGCCCTAATTAGCTGATCAGTAGTATGACTGCCTCTCTTAAAAATTTGAAGTTTTGAACCAAAAATAAGAACTAGAAAAATTAAATTTCTCACCTCAATTTTTTCCTGAAACAAGCAAACAAACAAAAATAACAACAACCCACAGTTCCTTGAATCGGCACTTTATTTCTACTTATGAAGTTAGTATTAAAAAAAACCCCAAAACCTTAATGAATTCCTGTCTGACTGTATGTGAAAAGCACAGTCAGGCACGTAGTGCATTCTCCCCCTGCCTACACTACACCTGTTCTGAGAGCAAAGGACTTTAATATTTAACCTTCCACGAATTGTACACATACTTAAGCAGTTCCCACTGATAGGAGCAGATCCCTTAATTAAGAGGTTGAAATATTAATTACTCCATGTTATAGTGAGTAACAACGTAATAGCTATTTTTTCCCCATAGCTATGAGAAAAATAATGGCCAAGGTGCAAGTTACGGCTCTTCCCAGGCACATGGTACATTCAAATCATATTTTAAGTGTCTCCTCCCACCTCCACCCAAGGAGCCTAATGCCAACTTAAGGATCAAATTTTGTTTCCAAACCCTCCTTGTTACGAACAGTAACTCCTTGTCTTCAGACTCCTCACCTTCCTGCCTCACATTCAGCATCCAGAACAGTGAGGGACTCTGCCTTTATGCACATCTTTTTGCTAATGAGCTTTATATGATGGCTTTTTGCCAGTCTAGTCCTGGGCTGGTTTTGACCAGAGACTCATAGAGGCTCATGGAGGTTTATTTTGGACATAGGGAATACAACTAGCTCATAAGACTCATTACCAGCTGGATTTTTTGTAATCTCCCTTTATAATTATCATGGGCTAGGTCCCTGGCAGATGTAAAAATGATGCAGCCATTGCCTTCAGAAGGGAAAATTCTCAGGATCTATACAAATCAGCTACATAAATCTATACAAATCAGGCTATACAAATCAGCTGCAAAGAAAACTAAGTATGCTGCTAGCTGGTGACCAGTTTGGGCTAGGAAACAAGCCCTTTCATATAATTCAGATGTATCTGCCCTATTCACTCCCTTTATTTAAAGGTATCTATGCAAGTAGAGCTCAACTCTTCCTAATTAATCCCTAAGCCCAGCAATTACCTCTCTGCACAAAAAACATCCAGGTCTTCGCACAGCCATGATCACTGCACCATTTTTCTTCCATAGTTCACCTGCTTTGAATGTCCTTTGTTCTGTGTATACAGGAGAAACAGGATCAACAGTAATATCAGCCATTCGTCCTTATAATGACTAATGCTTTAAGGACCAACAAAAAGCACTGCAGGGAATGCCACATTCAAACAGTTCTATCAGAAAAAAAAAATAAATCTGTATGTATAGCAGAGTATTATTGTTTTATTGATTTTTAGAAGCATGTCATGTTTCATCCAGAAGTAATAGTTTTGGTTGCTTTTCCTTCACCAGAATTACCAGCTCTTAAAGACACCAACTACGTGTCATAATGAGGAAAGACTAAGAAAAATTCTTCCATCCCTGGCCTTACAAAGGTTCTTATAAAAACCAAATTATAAAAGAATGCGGGCTGAAACATCCAGAATCTTACCTGATCCCAAAGATTTTAGCTCTATCCCTTCTAAAAACTCCAATGTAGCTTTTTCTGGTTTGGACAAAAATAAATCAGTGTTAGCAATGACAATCCCTGTCACAGCTGCACCAAGAGCTCCAAGACCAATAGACCACATGCCCATGGTGAAGATTCCCAAGTCAGGCAGGAAGGACATTTCTGCAAAAAGAAAGAAAAAAACAGCTCTAACATTGGGCATCAATGATGCCAGACAGGGAGGAACTGGATTACAACAACAACTAACAGCTCACACTGATATTTTTGGTTTGAATGGAGATGATCTGTACATTATTGTACTGAACTGAATTTTAGAAGAGCAAGATTACATTCCAGTTCTGTGCCTGACCCACATCAAAACTATTAACAAGATATTCTTCCCTTTTCCTGCTACCAGACTTACAGAAACATTAATGATTAAAGTGCTCAAATGCAATGAGGAGAAAGATGATTGAAGTGTATGTGTGTCATAAACCATAGAATCATAGTTTGGGTTGGAAGGAACCTTCAAAGGTCATCTAGGCCAACACCCCTTGCAATGAGACCACAGACCATCAAACAAAATGTTAGCCAGTAACTTAAATTATTACACTAAGACAGCGGTATCTTTCAAAGAAAGAAGTATTTGTAGATTAAATATCATACACACCCAATCTATATTAAACAGTGAACTTTACAACTACACCACAGAAGACTTTAAAAAAAACAAACAAACAAAATCTGTATCTGTTTCACCCTAAATGGTAACCTTTTCTGTTCCCTACCATTTCAGCCTAGAACCAAAGCAGGCATCAAGCCAATATAAGAGTTCATCAGTCTTGGCTGCAGACAGAAATATGTAGTCTTGCAACCATTTTATTAGACACGGTGCTCCAACATTACAAACATGCCCTGGACAGCACCTTCTATATACTGACCAATTCCCACTCTTACTAAAGCAGAAATGACATCAGGAACAAACAACTTTGGTTAGAAGTGGTAACATTGTGATGGAAACCATTAAATATGCATGCTCAAGTCTTACAGTACAAACACTGCTGCTTGTTACCAGTGACTAATTTGGTGGCAATTTTATTTAAACACCATCCATCCACAAATCCCCCCCAGCTCAATCCTGACCCTTGCATGTTTCACAAGCCTGGTAGGGGCTGACAGCCTCCTTCCAGTGAGGCTGTATCAGCTGTGAGGATTCAGGAAAGCACACTTAGCCCTGCTTCATGAACAAAATTCAAGATCCAGCTCTGAGCCGTAACTGGTACAAGAGTCATTGGAGTTTTGGCAGTATAAGGAGTCACTTCACACTTATTGCAACAGTTATGTGTTACAAAGGGCTGTAGATTTGCAGTCACACAACTTTAGTATTACATAATACAGAGAATCACATTTGTTCCAGAGTCATCTGCAAAACCCTATTCCCTGATAGACTTCTGGTAAATATTGCCCTCTGTATATAGTTTTGTATAGAAAAGGGTTTTTCCCCCTCATAAATATAGCAAAATACATTGGAACTGTGACTGGCAATAAAATCAGAGACACACATAATCTTTACCCCCACAGTTAGCTGTTGCCAGAATTCAGAAAATAAGAACTAGGAGTAGCTCCTCGCTTTTGTGTCCAGAATTTTCTGGGAGAAAATCCCTTTCCATCGTTTAGAACTGGCTCCAGAATACTACTGATAAACAAATACAACCAACTGCCTTCCTGCAGAAATAGCTAGAAAACAGTTGGAAAAAAGATCCCTTTGTTTTTTACCAGCACACTTGGTTCCAAGGAAGACAGTATCACAGTATCTAGAAATGTGAGTAATTCATGGTCCCGAGCAGGAAACAAGGCCAGTTTACACAAACATAAAGCAGATAAAAGAACAGATTTTACCCCACTCCACCACTTATTTCTAATCAAGGGAAAGCTTCCTTGACCATATCTGCTTTCTCTACGTACTTTCTTCAAACATAAAGTCCTACTGTAATAACAATTTTTTTGGTATCTGCCCCTGACTGATACCAGAGACCATCATGACCCCAGACTTTGGAAAGATCAAAATGTAACTCAAAATATACTGCTGTAATGCAGCAATATCTTTAAGACTTAAAAAGACTTTGTGGCATACCCAAAAAGCTATATAGCCCTGTTCCCTCCCAGAGTCTGATTATCCAACTATTCTTTGAACCTGAATCTTACCAGGTCAAGAGCTGGTTTTCTCTTAATTCTTTGTTACAAGAGGGAAGGGTGGTGGGGGTGGTGTAAAAACAAGTATTAATCTCTTGTGTATGTCATTTGTGTACAAAAATGTTGCCAAATGTGTAGCAATTGATTAACAAGTATTTCTCACATACCTTTTTATTTTTTGTTAGTGTTATTAGCACTGCTAAAAGCCAACTTCCTCTCAGTTGTAGTTGACAGATCATTAAGCTTAGTTAACACACCTCTTAAGTTTAGCTAAATGCTTTGGGCTTTACTCAGTGACAAAAAAAACCCAACCCTATTCAGATAAGTGAATATTTTGCTATTTAAATACATAGGGGGAATGTTTGAAGCAGCTCTACATGATACTGAAATTCCTTCCCTGCTAAGCAAACACCATAGCAAGCCATTTTGAACAATACATATGGGAAGCCGCAGCCAAGACTATTAAAACATTTGCTAATAAGACAGGGTTAGCAGTGATGAGCCCTAACACATCTACATCACTGAACGCCAAGTGAGGAGACTCAATGGAAAAGAACTGCACATTTGCAGCTAGCAGCCTCACTTCTGCTTAGCTACTGTTTATTAAGGAAATGTGAAGCTTAAATTAAATTTACAGCCCTCCACCCCACCTTAAAAAAACAAACGCTACTGCCTTGTGATCAAACTGTATGAGTTTTTAAACATCAAAAGACAATCCACAACAAGAAGATACAACAGAGCATCCCGTAAGCCTTTATCATTTAGGTGCATGCACTCACCAGAACCCATGCAGTTTGCACCAGCATCAGCCACGACCAGCTCCCCCTGTGACTGCGAGCGCCAGCGGGAGAGAAGACAAACTGTGGTATCACGTGTGGCAAGTGGGCAGGACTAGGCAGGAGTCCAGCTCTGAAGCCTTTGACTTGTAGCCAGGACCTAGGTCTCCACTCTTTGAGCTGAATGTGCCACAGTCACCCTGCGGCGGTTCACAACAAGATTGTTTTAAAGGTATCTTAATCATTCATCTTTTTCTTTTTCCTTAAAACTGAACACATGGTTACCCTCTTCAAGGGTGGGTGGGTAGGTACACGGAACAGGAGTTACAGAAAACTTCTCCAAGGCCGGGAATGCATCACTGAACATTAAGATCTACATGTTAAAACTGCACTTTTCTGTGGAACTGTGCATTTTTGCAAGTAATATGTTCCCTGTGGTTCAGCCTGTTCTACTTGTACCCCCCACCTCATATACTGCATGCCAAAACAATACAACCAACCTTGGAAACAGTTAAAAAGCTATCACAATGCACAATATGAAAAAAAAGTTTCAATATAGAGGCTGTATGGTGAATTAACCCAGCGTTTCTACGCTCAGTTACCTGCTTAGTGGCAACATCCCTTCACTAAAGGGCATCATTCTCTCTGAACTATCAGACCCGCAAGCTCTGAACTCTGCTAAAACCTCCAGAAGGGAGTGAGCTTTCAGAGAGCAGAGGCCAAAGAAAAAGGGAAAAACATACTTTTGTGTGTTTTTGTGTGACCATAAGAGATCTGAGATCTCCAAGATAACTGAGTTACTTTCTGGTCTATCAGGACTCAGCTACCCAGAATTTAAACAAGCTTAGTCTTAATCCTGTTATAAGTGCCAGTTGATGGTCTTCACTGTGTGTCAAGAAGACCAGTTAAAACATGGTTTTCTACATGTCTCATTTCCTTCCCACCCACAACGAGAGAAAAAATTGTCATTAAGAGGATAGCTATCCTTAAACATTTATTTTAGCAATGTAAACACGACCCATTGCAGCTGTGTCAAAAAAAAAAAAAAAAAAAGAGGAAGGAAAGTCTGGGTTTTCGAATTGTCAATAAAACTCAGGGTAGCACAGAGATTTACTTACATACTTTTCCTTAAAATACAGCTGAGTAGACATGAAAACAGTGGGGACTCTCATAAGCTGGGCTGCACTAGCACATATACCCTAATCTAAAATAACTTTGACCATTGCTTATTCTTCCCTTCCCTCTCCTTCCCATCCTCCCCAAGTTACCGCATACCAAGCCTAAAAATCTTTGAGAGCTTTGTCACAACTTGCATATCCCAAACAAGTTGAGCTGATTATTTTTATGAGACATTTCCCCCAAAAATGAGTCATGTGATTACAAATATCTTTGTAATCTCACTCCTATAAAGAACATTTACAATAACCTGGTAACATGCTCATCAAGATTTCATGAGCTTTTAAATAGGATTACAAAACACAGCATCCTGACCAATCTCTAAAATTAGCCCTGCTTTAATTGGGGATTTGACTGAAGAAACTTCAGAGGTCCCTTCTGACCTAAATTGTGTTCTTCACGTGCCAAGATCGATGCACAAAGAAGCCTCCTGAAATTTCTGATGGCATGGATATAAGTCATTTTCACAACATGGGGGATTTTTTTTTTTGCCATTGTAAAGATCGTGTAACAAACCATTCCTTGTGTCAAGAATAACAGTTATCTTTTTAGGTTTCTTCCCACTCTCCACATTGTTTCATTATTGATATCAGTACAACGCTGTACTTGGCTTTAGCTGAAGTTGCTGTGTCAAGCAGGCAAACCATACTCCTTCCTTTGAAAATATAGTTAGTTAGTTAGTTGTTAGTTGAAAGTTAGTTGTTAGCCCAAATAATCTCCCCTGTTCTGAGTCTGTTTTATAGATGCCCAACATCTCAACAACCCTTTTCTTTTGAGCAAGGTAGAACAAAGTGCTCTGGCACAATACCATGGAAATCTTCCAACTCTCTAGATGTATTCAGAGGGAACAGGCAGCTAAATACCATGTACAGGAAAATTCAAATCTGTGCTCAACCAGCAAAATGGAGAGATCACGGAGACGGGAAGAAGTAGAAAAAACTAGTTAGGTGAAGCTAATACGTATTCTGTGCTCAGTTACCTGCTTTAATAAGAAGCTTTCTTTCAGAAAGAAGCTAATACGGGCTAAACTTGCTGCTGGGGATCCAGAGCAGAAAAGCTGCACGCTGTGGCAATCTGCAGAGATAGAGGAATAAGAGGAATGCCAACAGACCCACTAAAAATACAAATCCATGTTCACCAAAACCAGTGACGCACTAGGCTGCAAGTTGTCCCTCCTGTTCCAATCCAACCACAACTCCTGCAGATTCAAGTTTAAATTAAGAATTATTTTCCATGTTTTCATATTCTTAGTACTTGCATGGAGGTGTAACACATTCATCTCGGTAGATACACCCAGCTGAGAACAATTTCCTCACAACCTAGTTCACCCTGTTGTCTGCTGAGCGAGGTCTCATGGCATCATTGTCCCTGTGGTTCTAGAAGAGAAGGCTGGGAGGACTCCAAACCGATACTTCAAGCAACCTGTAGTTCCAGTGGACTTCTTAAGTCTGAACAGTGTGGTCACACACAAGATTGCACCAAATGCACTAGGAATGAACGAGACTAAAGTCTCTTCGTCTTTGACTGATCTTGTGCCTACTTACACGCAGGTTAAGTTACATTAGGATGCAAGGATCAATCAATATATTAAACCACAAGGACAGGCATAAGGTGAATTT
>JANHGB010049923.1:0-63072 GCA_026283785.1 Coracopsis vasa
GCTGCACGCTCTTCTCACTGTCCTGAGGATCTCAAACTCGACCATCTCATGATCACTACAACCAAGGCTGCCCTGGAGCGTCACATTTCCAACCAGCCCTTCCCTGTTGGTGAGCAGAGCACAAGGTGAAGCATGGCACTTTTCCTTGTCGGCTCCTCTATTACTTGCTGAAGGAAGTTCTCTTCCACACAATCGAGGAATCTCCTGGATTGCTTGTGCCAGGCCGTACCGTCCCTCCAACAGATATCAGGGTGGTTGAAATTCCCAGTTCAGGACAGCTAAAATACACGAGTAATTTCATGGGTTATTTGAGGCATGTTTCCTATCCACATGAAGCTTACGTGGTCTCACAGATGTGCACACTTAGACCCTGAGCACAAACACATCCCGTCCCCTTCTCATTTCAGGTCCTGAAATGAAAATAAGATTGAATTCTCCCAAATGATTAGACTGAATGTCAAAACATATGAACAAACAAAGTTTGGATTCCTGTGACTCTGAGCTTTCTGTCTGGGTCCTCTATAGACTACTAATGTGTGACTGCTCAGTGAAGCTTTTCCTACACTTGAGATATTCATAACCGATTGCTTTCTTTCTCTTGTGTGCAATCTGGTTTCTAAAGAGGTGGGAGTTTGTTCGCCAGCCTTTCCTTCACAGGCAACATTAATGAGGTCTTTCTCTCCCACCCACACCCTATTTTCCAGAAAAGTGTAGGAACTTAGTGACTTTAAGACTTTTTTGCTTATTAGATCAAAATTTACCAATGAATTCACAGAAGGTTAGGGAAAAGATACCTAAACAGAAGATAAACAGGCAAGGATGAAGACACCAAAAGCCTTGTTTTCTTGAGAAAGGTTAGCATTTTAGATTTCACTCTTAAAGTGAGAACTAAAGCTGACTAAAGGAACGTCTGGAAAGAAATGGTGCTTTTCTGATCATGCAGTTCTTCAGGCCTAGGGACTTCAGGACAGGTTAGTGGATGAAGGAGTTTGCCTGTTGATGTTAAGGTTTCCTCTCGCATGCTTATCAGCCTGAGCAACTTTGAACATCACCCTGTCGCTGCTGATCCATGGCAGGGCTTCATGGATTTCCTCTTACATTTGCAATCTTTCTAACTTTCCCTTGCTCTACATTTCCTGATGGTCTCAGTATGAATGTCTGCCAGGGTACCCACTATGAGCTGAAGGAGGACATCATTAACGTGTGTCAATGTGGAAGAAACAAATTATTCAGTTTTGCTTTCCTCAGCAGCTTGCTTGCAGTGATCCCTCTTTCTCCCCTTCCCACTTCCAAGTATCAAAAGCCTGAATACATGAACCCACTTGTGAAAGAGCTGGTTTCCAAACAGGTGAAAAAGACTTCCATAATTGCTGATGGTATCAAGCTTCTTCCCTTGTAGGCTTTAAACTGGGCCATCCTTTACTCTTCCTCTTCTAGCTACCGAGTTTACAAGTGCAGGTATTCTGTGCTGCAATAACTCACAAACAAACACCAGCATTTAATAATCACTTGCCACTTGTCCAGATGGGTTCTGGATACTCTTTCAACCACAGCAGTGTCTTACAGCTGTTGCCTGATGGGTCCTTTCCAGGTACCTTCAACACCCTTCCCTAAAATAGCTCTGTGTCCTCTTGTTCTTGCCACGGATCCTTGCCCAGCTGCTGGGGCCAGCAGGAGGAAAAGGTCTGGGATAGTTCTCAGCCAGCCAACAGCCAAAGTGGCAGACCCAAAGTTAGAGGAGTCTTGCGTCCCAACAGGGGTTCTCCTTCTATATAACTGCATGCTTAAAAGAGCAGTAGCTTGAAATGTTATCAGGGGGTATAGAGGGATGTGTGTTCTGGAAACAGCTGTGCTCATGCAGGTTGTTACTGTGGTCTGGGAAGTCTCAGAACTAGAGCTCCAAGGCTTCATTTTGCTTAAAAATAGCTGAAAAATTGAATTTAAAATAATAAATTGAATTTAAAATTAGTTTTAAATGAAATAATAGTGCTTAATATATTTTCTCTAGACTTTTTTTCCTTTTTGTGGGGGAAATTGAAAAGTATAATTTAAATCCTAAAATAGAAAGGATGTTTCTTTTCAGAATTACCTGAAGATGTGATTTTGGACCTGTTTGGTTCCAAAGTCAAGATTCTTGTCTGATAAGTCCTACTAGCAATTTGTGTTATGTAAAGCAGGGACTGTTAGCTTGAAGGCAGGTGGTGATAACAGATGCTGTAATAGTTAACTTTCAGCTATACTGTTAAAAGAAAAACAGAGAGAGTTTTACAGGTTGTTAGACTTCAGGTGGTTTAGTGTACCATCAAAATGACATCACAGCAGCTACCTACACCTTACTGAAGATGGGAAACACCAATTTAATGTGGAGTTGGTATTCATAATTATGCTCAAACTCTGCTTTAATAATGTTGTCTGTATTTGCAATACTGTAAACGTGAAAATGAATTTTGCTGAAAGACTGCCAGTGTGAAGCAGCATATAATTTTGTTTTTGTTTGTGCTGTACTCTGCATAATTACTGTAATTATGCATATTAGGCTGTTCTGTGTAATGGCACCAGAAGGTAGATAATTTTGTCAATAACTGGCTGTAGCAGCTTATATACATTTTGCACCATCCACAGAAGTGCTTTGAAGATCTCTTAATACTGCTGATTTGCCCATAATAGGTCAGGAATTATTGCTGCTCTTTCCAGAATGTCTCTCTGGATGAGATGCCTTCCAGAAAAAATCAGGTGCTGCTAAAAACCCCAGAACTTTGTGTCTGAGAAAACACAACAACAACAACAAAAAACAAGGACTTACATTTTCAAAGAGAGTAAAATCTTTAATTATCTGGTAGGGCTACTATCAGTGTAATATGATGAGCTTTGAAATCCTTGGAGGTGCATTTCAGTTCAGATTATACTTTGCGCAAGAAACTGCGAATATGCTCAATGCTACTTACTTATTTTTCAATAGAACAAGTTTAGATTAGGATGCTTTAATGAACTGACATGAAAACTTAATTTTAAAATGAGTGTATGTAGAAGCACATTGGTAGTAGAGAAAATAAATCAGGGAGGTAACACAGCTTGGGAAACTGAGTCAGGCAGGGTGATGTAGGCATGAAGTGAGATGCTGCATAAGTAAACTCAGAGGTTTAAAGGAAAGGTGGTATTTAGGAGAAGGTTCCTTTAGATGTTTAGGAAAAACGTTTAGCAGTTGCCTTTTCTTATGTATGAGGTACTTGTTAGCAGTGGTACTATGTTAACTGGAGCCCTCAGCCATTTTCTGAGGGTATTTTGCGCACAGTGTTGAGGGTTGCAGTGCCAAGACCAACTCTCCTGCAGTTCTGGCTCTGTGTGGCCACCCAGTTGCAATGGGTAAGCCTCTCTCGGCACTGAAAATCCTGACACGGTGGGTCCTGGGGAGCCAGCCCTGCCCCTCTATTTGAAGTGGGGGTTTCTGGTGGTGGTCGGCAAGTGCTGTGATCTGTGAGCCTGGCGTGAGGATCTGCGTGCTGGTCCCATGCTCTCTGTGAACAGTGACCTGCTGGCAACAGCCATTTTCACAGCTGCATTGCTGTTGCTCATCATGATGGAAATTGCATAAGGCTTTTTTTTTCTGCTGAAAGAAACATGGGTGGATGGGTAGTGACTCATTTGTCAGAAAAGTTTGGAAACTAGTCACTGAAAGCACAAGTGGAGGTGTTTGGAGAGATGAGCAGGGCACAGGGTATAAAGCTGTCGTGATTTGCTTCTGTATGTTATGCTCCGCATACTCATCAAATTAGAACTCAGTTCTGTGGGAAGGGATGCCTGAGTGACACTGCTGGTTAGATGCATTAAAAATGTCCTCAGCCCTGGCGAAGCAGGAATGCTCCTGCTAGATAAGAGCAGTTTTTCTGAGAGGATCTGCTCCTGCTTTGTGTCTCCTCAGGTAGAATGGATTCATCCTGATGTACAAGCTGCATGAAAAATTTCAATGTCATTTTAAGCTCTGCTTCAACAGGCATAGTTTGACAGGGCTGATTTACGATACAGAGTCTGTCTGTGTGGGATACACTGTTATTTATCATGTATTGATCTGGCAATAATAACCTATGCTTTCCTGAGATGTAACGCTCGTGACTCCCTTCTTGTTTGGTAAAACTGACCTGCGACTTGCAATTCATTCTGAATGAAGCAGCAGCACACCTTATCATGGATTTGAGCTAGCAGATGCATCCTGCTCTGTTTCTTTCTTTTTGGTCAAATCAGAGAAGTTATAAATACATATAATTCCAAATGAGATTAGCATTGGTTGTATACTAGATCCTCTCCATGATCTATTTGATGGGACTCTGCATTCATATGCCATGGGGGATTCTGGGTTTTGCCATCATGCTGGAAGTCAGAAAGTAATAATGTTTTTGCTATGCCGCTCTGGCAAAAGGTCATTTATTCCCCTCTGAAATTTGGCTAAATTACTTTCCACTCTTAAAAGCAGCTGCAGATAAACATATTTTTCCCTGAGTGATTTGAAATTATGAGTGTTGCTTTATTGACTGATGTGTTTTTCAGACAACCTACTCTTACTATGTTGACTTTGTAGAATATTTAAGCTAATAAAATCTTTTGTCTTTGTTGGTCACCTCAAACACATTTGTGCACTTCAGTTAAAATTGTCATTGCTTTAGTTACCATCTAAAAAAATGGTTACAGAAATTGCATAGCATTGTTTGTCAGCACATAATTCCAGGGGAGAATGCCATCATAATTTAAAACTCAAGTCAAATGCTCTTCTTAATAAGTAGGGTAAGAAAGTTCAATCAAATGTCAGAACATTGGTAAGAAAAGATAAAATTAATCTGAAAATACAGAATCAATTCAGATGGTGAGATTTAGCTATAGACTAACCAGCTAAGGACAGTATCTGGACAGTATCATTGTGAAAATGCTAAAGGACAGGATTTGAGTTCTACAAGATAGTAAGTCATCTTTCAATTTCCAGTCTAATTAGAATTTGTAATAAGTCGTCAATTTGCTTTTCTCTTTTTTTTCCTTTTAAATCACTCTAACATCTAACAGAATGATAGCTCAAATCCAAGTTTTAAAGCTACTCTTCAATAAGCAATGAAGGTGTTCCTGTGTAGGTTTGTCGCTTCCCAATGGATTATCTGCTGTTGCTTTCACAGGGGTTTAAACATATGTTTGCTATGAGTTGAGGTCCAGTTCAGTTTTTCCTTGCAGTTTGTGAATGTGGGATTTAGACTTAGGGTTCAGTGTGCAGAAATCTCTTGGGCATTCCCAGCATTATTGAGATGAGTGAGGATAGGATGAGTGAGACCTACAGTTGGGTACTAGGATGGAAGCTGTAGTTCTCTGTGGCCTTCTGGATTCATTGGCATGGCTGGTGCCAGTTTTGTTCAGATGTGCCCGAGGTCTGAACAAATTCTTCAGGCACTGCCCACGTTATTTCCCCAGGAAGTCTGCTGGCTGAAGTCCCCGTGCTGCTTTTTTCTGATGGTACAGTTTGTAAACTTTGACAGCTGCTGCTCATTATTAACACTCCTGTTCTGAGAACATCTTGGCCCCAGATTTTAGTCTGTATTTTCATTCCTGAGATAATTTTTATCATTCATATAGACGTGTTTAGCAAAGAGGAGGGAACAGAGATTGAAGCATAGCATCGTTCTGTGCTGCACTTCCCTGGGTGATAAAAGTAGCTCTCAGAGTGCTTCCTACAAGGTCGCACAATCCAAGTGTACTTGAAGAGTTTAGACATACAGTTTCACTCTGTTTTTCAGGAGATTTCAAATGAAAGTCTGTCTTGTTTTGATGCATGAGAACTTAGTGGTGCTGCTTACCTAAACTAATTTTCTGGCATAAAATCAATCAGTTTTTCAAACTTGTATAGTGGAAAGTCTAAATGTCATTCATTTACTTGCAGGGATATGACAGCCTTTATTGACTTCTTAAAAGTAGTAAGTTGTTTGCACTGCTTGGAAGATTAAAAAAAAAAAAAGAAAAAAGAGATCTATCAAAATTGATGTTGCCTCATTCTTTTTCTGAATTCTGGATATCAAATTATAGCCAGTAATCCTACTTAAAGTAAGCAAAGGCATACTTTGTCAAACCAGGGACCACCTGAACGGGTATCCTGCCTTTTGTCCAGGAGTGGATACTCAAGTAAGAGAAGAAGGTCAGAGAAAGTAGACAGTCATACTCCCCTGAGCACTCTCCCAAATGCTAGGGATTTGTGGCTTAGGGTATTCCCCAATGCAAGCCTGCCAAAGCCTGCAGGCAGATTTGGTACCCTGAAGCTGAAAGTCTCTTTGCACCTTCTGCAGAATGAGCCCTAAAGCTGAGAGGCACTTGAGCTTCTTGTGTGTTGCAGGCCATCCCAGAGATCTCTTCTTGCCCACAGGAGGGAAGGTCGCCTTCAGCTACATGGGAAATACTGATCTGGGCCAGGTTGGAGGAGCAATTGGAGCTGTGAGGCAGAGAAAGCTAGACCTTAAATGTTATAGCCACACTGCAGACAAGTAATAGGTCTGGTCACCATCCCTACAGTTGACTGTATGACCTGTGCTGGCATTGACCTGACCCAATTCAACAGTGTCACCGCTGGTGAAAATCCTTACAGCAATTCCAACATTTAGTGGGCCTTCTCTCCTTGTTTTACGCACAGTTGTTTGTTACTAAAACTATAACAATTGTTGTAGAACCACCTGTGTAATTTACCTGTGTAAATAAATCAGTGCCAACTTTTAAACCTGAGTAGTTTCTTCATGTTAATAATGCTAAATGATTATAGCTCATCTGTCATTTCTATAAAAAGTACTGGACAGACTTGCACAAGTTTTTAAAGAGTTGTGACTCTCAAACTGAATAGGATTTTTTGAGTAAAAGCCCAACAAACCTCAATAAGTAATGACTTGATTATTGGCAATGTTTAAATTGATTTACTTCAAATAAATAATAATATATGAAATAAGTAACATGCTGAGTATATCATGGGCAAATTAGTTTCTTATTTAAACTTGCCAGCATTTTCCCAAAGAAGGATGTTTTTGGTTTAGATAGAGAAGTAGTTTGGTCTGCTTTTGAATGAATCAGTTATTTTTTTGCTTACCACAGCTTTGCTTGGAGTGGATAATAATCAGTTGAAAATTGGACAAAGTACCATGATTCTTTTGTTGTCAGTCTTATGGATTATAGCTCTGACTTAATGAAGAAAATCAATGTCCCCACATTATGTGAGAAACAGTGGCTTTGAGCCCAGTGATTTCCCAAATAATATTTACAGGGAGAAGTTTAGACAATTTTTCAGGAAAAGCACTTGGTCTCCTCCCTGCTTTCTTCTTGCTATGTGATTTCTTTTTCTTGTATGTTATCTATATGTATTAGTAAGTAATGTATTATTGCTTGCTTAATTGGTTTCTTCACCTTCCTTCTTTTGTCTTCACGTATTCCATCATCATGTGCTGAGTGACATCTAAGTTATTTCAAATGTAACATCAGTGACAGCTGCTTGTTTGTGCTCATAGTAGTAGAAACTAAAAGCTAAGGGGTTCCTACCTTTTTCCTTTGCCTTTAATCAGTTGTTTTCCTTTTACGATGTTTATTAAAACTCAAGTTAATTTTGGATGGACAGAAATCTCCAGATAGACATAGTAGAGTGCTGCCATGCATATATGACTACATCAAGCACCTTCTGAACCAGTTCAGCTACCACGCAGTTATAGTTCATTAAAATCTTTAATATTTTCATATTTTCAGATGCTTTGGTGCCATGAGTCTTCACCTGATTTGAAGGCTTTATGTGTGTTTTAATGGTGCAGCTATAGGTAGATATCTGCCATGGAAAATTTCCAAAGGCTACATTGTCAATAAATCTCCCATGAAAAGCAAGTTATCCATAGCAATTGTCCGCTCCACTTGTTCAATTCTACTGCAATGACACTATTCCTTGGAAGACTTCTTAAACCATTCACCACCAGATTAGCCACCTGTATTCTAGCTGTCAGGCATTAGTAATATCTTTATATTATTATATTTGTAAATAAACACAAACACACATATATACAGACACACATGCGTATGACAATTTAAATTCTTTATACAATTATGCACATAAAGTAATTTTCTATGTCTATGCACACAGTTATAACAGGATTTGCCCACTTTTTTTAATGAATATCCAAGTTGCAGACTGAATGTTCTTTTAGAAAAGGCACTCAGAGAACAGTCTGGTGTCCAAATGAAAAGGCATTTGAGTAACTCTACTCATACTGAGACACACAGGACATTTTGAGTGCGTAGGCCTTTGGAGGCATAAATCTTGTTCCGTAATTTGTTAAGCTTTTGTCATTTTTAAGATAAATCATTGCTGTCCCTTCCTAGCTTCTGCCAGATAAAAATGGAAATTGTATTTAGGAACAACGTACAAGAGTACATACAGTAGAGGAATATTTGACTTTCTTAAACTCTTTTTTTTCTTTAGAAAGCTGAAGGTTGAAAATGGCAACATGTACTGTTGCAAATATTTTATCAGTTCCCTAACAAATTATGTTGAGAAGAAAACAACAAATCCCGCAAAGAAAGAGCAAGAAAGGAAGAGATGCAAATGTTTACAGGCTCAAAAATGAATACTGATACAGATGATTTATATTGTGTTCTGTCTTGCAAGAATTCATATTAAAATAAGTTCAAGCAAAATGGAAATACAAGTGCTTCTGAACACTGTAAATGAGCTCCTTATTTTGAGGCCCTCATGGAAAGAAATGAAGCCTAATTAAGAGTATTGTGCTATTGTTAAAAAACTTCATAAAATAACATCACTTACATAGCAAAGGGCAAAAGTTGTGGGGAGAGGCCCATAAAACTTGAGTTCCTGCCTTTAAAGTAGCACAGATGGTCAGATAAAGGAACCGAGAAAGAAATAAAGAGTCTAGACGTATTTAATAGATGTTAACAGATGTTACTTGATTTTTGATTCTTATTTAGTTTTAAACTTCTAGTATGTATGTGTGGGATTGCCTGCCACTAACAGGGCAAGTCCAGTGAGCCCAAATGCCAGTGCCATTCACACTGGTAATGATCCTGATCTCTCTTACTGCTTCTCAGAAGGCGTGTGATCCTTTATGATCTTTGGTTTTCTTTGCTATGCACCTGGAGTTCATTGTAGTTTGATGAAAGGGAGCAGTGGTACTCCATGGTGCCTGTGATTGATGGAGATGGGACTTGAAGTGACCCATAGCTAGATTATGTCTCTCCTTGAAGTTAGTATCTTCATTTTATTGTCTTGTGTAATCTAAATTCCTCAGTGGCCTTTCTGTCTACTAGCTAGAAAAGGATCTTAAACCTCAGGAACATCACCAGAACCAGTTTTAAGGATGAGACCCCCACACAGGAGGGAGCAAGACAGTGGTAATCAAAGGTTTGTCTCAACCGTTTTGTGTGTCAGCTGCAGCTTTGACTCTGCTAGAGGTTGGGTGCTCTTCTGGTCCTGTCCTGTTGTGTTTCTGGACAGAAGAAGAGTATCTGTCCCTGAAAATCTGCTCCTTCAGTCCCTCACTGAAGCTTCTAGTGATTCAAATGCCACAGAGAGTGCTTGAATGTGTTTTATGTGACCTATTGTCAGGTGAAGAGAAGTCTGAAGTCTTGGCCTGATCAGAGGCATGAATTATAAATGTCTCACATGTGGTCAAAACTCCCACTCTAAAGTGTGCATGAGATGCATGGAACTCAACGCAAAACTTTAGTCTGAATCTGTGTCTTCTTCAGGCTTGAAAAGTAGGGCAACATATTTTACTTTGATAACTTTTTTCTATGAAGAAGATGGGATGAAATGCACAGAAATTATGGATGGGCTGGGGCTAGAGAGAGCCCTTGCTGTAGCATGAGGCGGTGCCAGTGCAATCATTGCTGGTGCCAGTGCAGGCTCTGAGCTGACAAATGCTGACTTCTAAGAGGAACTCTGAAGACTGCAGAGAGAATTGAAATTATAAATGACCATAAATATTTAATTCCTATTATTGCATGCTGAGAATTGCAGCACTGTCTGCAAAACGCTATAAAACATAACAGTGTTAAACGTATCTGCAATGCAAATATGCTATAAATATTGTAGAGAAAACAGAAGCATAAAATTAACTCTTAAGCTTATTCATAGTCATAGAACTCAGTATGTTCTTGTGCATTGTTATGATATTTCGTAATTATACCAGCAGTTCAAAATGACCAATTTTCTCCTGGCATAAAATATGTTGTGATTTAATTAAAGCGGAAAGCTAATTTAAGTGGAATTGAGAAAGACTAAATCAATTATGAAGAATGCTATTATTAGATTTGAAAGTCTAGCAAAATTAGTCAGGTTGTATAGCACCACATTTTCTCCTTTTTAATGCAAGAAGAAAGATAAGTCCATCATTGTTTTCTGTGGCTCAAGGAGGGTAATTCACAAAATTTGAGCAGGTAACATTTTCAATCATTAAGATGCAATAAAATAATCACTCAGATGTCAATGGCATTTTGGCAGAAATGGATACTTCTTTTTATTGAAAACAGAGGTAGTCCAGCCAGGCCTGTGCCTTTGGTTTTGACAGTGCTGTGTCAAATCCTTAGGAAAGCTGTCATTTATTTTTGTCATGCCCTCATTCTGCCCTGTAAACCAGGTTTCGCAAAAGCAATGATTTTTGTGAGTGAGAGGGAATGATGTTTTCAGGGATAACAGGACATGCAGCTGGACCACAGAACTTTGCCTGAAGTAGGGACAACACGAGTCACCCAAATGACAGTTACTGGTTCTGGTTTGCCAGTGTTTTGGATAAAAATATATTCTTTCTTATTTGAGATTTTGCTTTTCTGTAGAAAAAGTTAGAAATAGTAACCTGCTTTTAAACTCCTTCCATTTTCAATCACATTTCTTATCAAGTTGATCCAAGTGTTCCCCATTGCTCTTATCCTGACCTACACAAGCTGTGTATCTGCATGGGTGGTTACTTTTCAAACACATCAGTATGTTAAACCTGTTGATAAGTAGCTAATGAAAGTGCAAGAGATGCCTTTATTATTCCTGGATGTTATGATGTACCAGTCTTTTCACATTGCTAGAGAAGAACATTGTGTCTTCTCAATACATATCCTTTATTCTGCTCTTCTCCCTGCCCACTCACTGGCTTGCTTATAGAAAGCTAATGAATGCTCAACTGAAATAAGGACATTATCAACTTTTCTAAGTGACAAAAACTCCCCAGGGGAAGGTTTAAGAGGCTGGAGCTGCCAACAGAAGTTGTACCAGTGTGGCATCAAAGAAGTCCTGTGGCCAGGGAGCTGAGGTCTGGTAGGACCAAATCTTTGCCGATCTGTGGTTTGGGGACTGATATTTTTGCCTGATCATAAAAGAGATGGAGAAATGACCATAAATTCTGACAAAATGATGCAAGTGGAGCCCTAGGATGTACATTCCCAGGTCATGGCCATAGGCTACCCTAGAAGACATATAGTATAATGGAACAGCTTTACTGCCCAGCCCTCTTATGGTATCATCAGACAAAACCAAAATCCTGAGTTGAAGTGGTTCATGAAGTTTTCAGCACAGAAGCTGTGACTGGTTAGCTTGCTCTCAGACTGAAAGCTTGTTGAACCTGTTCAGGGTGAGGATGGTGATTTCTACTTCAATATCAGTGCTATCCCAAACTGTGCTAATTGGAAAAATTCAAGCTACTGCACTTTGTGCTGAAATAGACTATGTGCAAACCCATTCACTACATCCCAGATAACCTCTAGTTGAGAAGAAATAATTTCATTGCTTACAGTTGTGTAATATAACTGGAGTCTTTATAAGCTTCTAACAGCAAAAAGTTACATTTGGCATTGTTATTTATACCAGGTATATGAATAAGCGAAATGAGGTTAGCTAAAGTGATTTTCCAACAGAAATACATCTATGCCATCAAGTCTAAAAATGTCATATGATCTCATTTCTCCCCTTCTTTGTTTTCTCCCTCTCTTGCCTCCTCACTTCCTCCTTCCCCATATATGCATAGGAGATGATTATACCGGCAAATACACCAAGAGTGGACCTTGCCTTAGATGAAGTGACAATAAAACCCCACTTGAAGGAAGGAAAACTCCAATAGGTATTCCCACTAGGCAACTTAATGCACTTGTCTATGCTTTCACTTTTTGATGTAAATCTGTGTCAGTCTCACTGAATGTTCTGAATGTTTTAGCTTCTGATGGACAGTCTCAATTACCTGTGCCATTCTCCGGCTTCACAGTTCAAGAGTTTCCTTCTCCAGTAATAACAAACACATTCTCCTAGAAGTTTTTAAAACGCTATCTAATGATCGCTCGTATGAATTCATAACTTCACTTAAAAAACCCTGTGCTTGGAAGCTGGTAGATCTTCAATGACCATTTAGTAGTCCAGGCTTAAGAGGGTGTAAGTTCTCAGTATCTTTTACCAGCACAAAAGTCTTCAGTATTCAGGCAGCTTTGCAGCACTCAAACACAAAGCCAACCACACTGAAGTCTTGCAGTGCTTTAGAAACGAATTTTAGAAATAATAGTGGTAATAATAAATCTTCTCACAAGAAACAAAAACCTTGCTCATAACTTTATGTATCTTGCTGAGAAGCTGCTTTTTCAAGGCTTGCAAGAAATCAGCTAATGGTGTGCTGTCAAGGCTCTGATTCCATCAGTAATGGTTTATATTAATGTTTTAAAAATTCACCATGAACTGGCTTAATCTAAACTGAGAGAAAATGCTCTTAATTTAAATAACACTGTCTACAGATGATTGTGCAATGGTGTGATATAGGCTATGAAGTTGATTTAATTTAATTGGTACAGCCAGTCCTTTGGCGCCCTTACTTTAGGAGACAGTGGTATGCATTTCTTTTGTACAGCACCCTCAACTTCCATTCTCCAGGTCTCATTTGCTACATTTATTTGGCAGGAGGAGTAAGTTTCTTAGTTCAGCTCCTGCTCTCCAGACACTAATCCGTCTGGATTTGACTGCGATTTTGACTTCAAAACGCCGTCACCGTACCCAAACCGAAAGAGCTGATTCAACACAGGAGACAGCTTTGCCGTAGCAGCATGCAGCTCAGGGTGTTCACTCACCTGAGAAGCAGCTCTAGTGTGACAGCCTGCTGATGTTGTGGACCCTGCTCATGCCTGGCATAAAGTGCTATGGAACTTTTGTATGCAGGTGCATTGCAAAAATGTCCCATTGCAAGTGGTGTATGAATGTGTGATTAAACCTTAGCTGGTATTTAGACTCTTCTATTTACTGTAAAAAAGCCTGCAGTGTGCAGCATACTTCTAATGTCCTGAGATTCCTGTTAAATATATTAATCAGCAGGTTCTGAATCCACATTCCGAACTTGTGCATCACTCAGAGGATGGGTTTTTCCTATTTCCCACAGGAAAGTTTACTTTCCTACAGGAAAAATGGTGAAGTTCTCGTCACTGGTAAAGACAGGAGATATTTTTATGTGATTCTAAAAGTCCCTTCCAGGCTCTCTAAGGTTGCCTGTTGGGAGAGTCCTTGTTGCTGGTGATGACAAAACGATATTACACAGCTAGCCTCAAGAATTAGGGGAATATATCTACCATCTGCTCAGAGCTGGCCCTGCTTCAGGCTCTGCCAGGCTAAGAGCTATGGAAGGCCCTTTTGAACTGATGTGAAATCATTAGTAACAAGATTTATAAGGACAAAAATGAACTATTGTGATTTTTTGTGTTTGGTCCATTTGTTAATGCCAAGAGCTGTTCAGGCTGTGGCTGGTTTGCGGTCTATCTGCCAGGATGATGCCCGGTGCTGGTGCCAGTCTGCTGAGCTGGGGTCAGCCCAGTTACTGGTTTGTGCATTTGGCTTAGGACGCAGTACACACTTGCTTTTCCTTCATCCTGTTGTAGATGGGAAGGCACCTTTTCCTGCTTGTGTCCTGCTGGATCCTTCCTCACCCTCAAATACGTGTCTGGGTTTCAGGTCCTTATGAGCTGGAATATACCTAAGGAGCACAGCTGGAGCTAAGGAAAAGGGCCATGTTCCTGGTTTGCCAGAGATGTCACTGCTCAGATCTAGTCTTCACTCCTTTAACGTTTTCAGCCTTTTGTTTCCTTGGACTCTCCTCTTGTTGATAGCAATCTCCTGCCAGCCTTAGGTGGTCCTGTTTTTTCATGCTTGCTCAGGGTTGTCATCCTTTGGCTCCTGTTCTGACATCCTGCCAGCCCACTATTGCTTGCAAAACTTAGAGGTGAAAGTGCACAGTAAATTAGCAAAGTAGCTAAGGTTAAGTTATCTCCCAGAAAGGCATTTCCTCCTCTTTTGTTTTGAAATACAATGGCAGTGCAGCTCCTAAGTGTTTCCAGGACTAACCAAACAGTTTCAGGGTTGCTTTTCTTCCAGGAGAGGATCCAGTACCCAATTCCTTATTCGAGGGCTGAGATTTAAACTAGGAATGCTGGCATCTCTCAGTTAACTGATATTAGAGAAATGTTTATAGAGGGCTGCCTGGCAGCAGCCAGTCTTTACCCAGCAGCAAGACGTATACGTGTTTATTCAAGACACTCCCTTTTGAGGCTTATTTTGCCACTGCCCTTTATTGCTGTTTTTTCTCTAACTTCTTTTTTTATTTCTTTTCCCTGCCTATTTCTCTTCTGTTTTCCATCTGCTTCTCTTTAAATTTCCCCTTCTCAGAGAGCTTCACTGACCACATGCGCTCCTTTCAGTGTTCAACAACCAGATTGCTAGTACTGGCACTACAGTGTTATGACTAAACCTGGTTTTGCTAAAACCAAATGAGCAAAATTAAATGCACATTAGCTCGCCATTTCAGGCTGCCTGTGGACTGCAGTTAATGGCTCCAAATCCATTAATGCTTAGCCAGCAGTAAAATACTTTTCATCATATCCATGAGAGTTAGAAACGCATGTTAAAACCCATGTGGTTAAGCCTCCTGAATGGCTCCGCCAAGCCTCATAAATACATAAAGTTGTCGCATATTTCATGCTTATAATTTGCTGTGGACATGAAACTACCAGTTTTTGCTTATGTAAGTTGAAGCATAAATGATAACTTTCTTTTGTTTGGTTGATTTTTTAATTTTTTTAAATTTCAAAGTGTTTGTCAGGAAAAAGGATGCAAGGAATGGGAAGAACAGTCAGTGAAAGGTGATTTGTGCTTTTTCACTTTATGTTTTTCAACCTAGCTTTCCTTCCCAGTGGCATTTATCAGCTAATAGGCTGACTACTCGCTTTTATCAGCTACACTGTCATAGCTAAATACGTCCTCAAGTCAGGGCAGTGACAGTTGTGTGATGTCTGCTGTGTTTCGGGCTGCCCTGGGGACCCAGCTGAACAATTTCAGTGCTTACAAGGAATTTGCTGTTGCTTCAGATGGAACATCAAGAGCGCATACAGAAACCAGGAGGGAAACTAATATAAGCTCACCTGGGGGTTACACTTGACCTAACGTTTCATCTAGTTCTGTATAATGGAATTGAGAGAGGTGCTTGATAACACTAATTAGGAACTGGGTATTAAAACTGATATCGCTAAGCAGCAAATAGAGTTGCAACAGAGAGGATTAGAGGAACAGGCACAGTTCAGAACTGGAATATTCATCTAATTATTTCCAATTCCAGTTATGCCCAATGCATGCTCTGAACATGACGCGAGCCAGCACCTCATGTATCTGTTACTCACCGAGCTCCCCCACCAGCAATAGTTTCCACTCACTTGGAAGATGTTTTTTTTTTAGGAGATCCTAAAGTCCATGTTGAAACTGCCTGTGCTGTAAACCCAGAGATAGAAGAAGAACCCCAAAATGTAAAATAATTTCCAGGATATCTGTGACAGTAATAAGCTACAATTTCCAGATTAACATTAAAAATCATAAAACCCAAACTGCAACTTTTGTCAACAGGTGATAACCAAACCACAATGACAGCAAAATAATGATGCTCTTAATAAAGATTCAATTGAAAAATACTAAGAAAATGTTGCATCTTCCTGAAAGCTGTACTAGTGCAAAAACGGTAAGCAATTTTTTAGTGTTTTGGGTTTCTACTGGGGTTTTATGCAGTTTAACTTTGACAACCAATATGCACATGTGCGAGTTTTGAGCATTTCATGTTTTGCACTACAGATTTTACACAAGTATGTTTTGAATATACATACACTCATACTTTGTGGAAGTACTCTCCGAGGCTGATGCAGAGGGCCCAGTACAGAGAGAATAAATTTTTTTATTGTGTGAATAATGCAAAAAGTGGTGAGCCAAGCATTATATAAATGTTAATTTTGGACACTTACACATGATTAGGCAAGGTTTAAATTTTGTGCAGAAGAGCAACGCGTTTTTTAATAATAATTTTCAAAATTAATTTGTAGAGGGTTTTTTTTTTTTCTATTAGGAAAGAGATTCAGTGTTAGCTAATGAAAAAAACATTGCTATAGGCATGATTCGTCCTTACAAAAAGGATATGGAGATGGGGATGGATGTTTTGATCCCTGGATAACTGAGTAGATGTATGTGCTTCATATTGATCTAGTGTGCGACTCTGCCTTTCATGGTAAAGTGTGCCGTATGCTTTGCTGGAGCACTACCTTGTTCTTGGGAAATGAAGATGAACTGGAAGCTTTGCTTCCTAGAGCTCCAAATTCTCTCTAGCTTTTGTGATTGTAGAAGTGAAAGTCTTTGTTACAGACATTTTTTCCTTTCTGGTTTTGTTATCTTTCAGGTATTCCTGGGCCAGCTAGTGTGCTGGATACAACATGGATTGAAACACCTTGCTGTTCAAAACAATACCAGGTTGAAATATCTGTCTTGCAAAGCCAGTGTGGGTCTGCAGTGTCAGTGATGTGTTTGCCCTTCATGCTCAATGTGGCTGAAGTGGCACTCAGTCAGTGGTGCCCCCCTGAAGGCCCTGGAGCTGCATGGTGGTCTACCGGCATGTATGCTGTGCTCAGGAAGGCATCTTCCAGTCATCCTGCTTGACAGAGATTGCTGAACAGCCCTAATGGAGCTGGATTTGGCCAAGAGAGTGGAATATGCTCTCATATGCTCCAAGTAGGATTTTCTTTGGCTTTTTTTACTTGCTTAGGTACAAATGAAACTACAACAAAAGGTGAAGAAGTACATGCGAGCAACCTTCATCTTGTATGGGTTTGCTGTTCGAGAGCTGATTAACCATTACTGCAAGAGTAACCCCTTGCTTGTGGAAACACCATCTCTATTGGCATGATTCACTGAGCCGGTTTGTACATTAGAGAACTGAATTGGGGTGGAGAATATCTAAAGGCAGCGCCTTCCTAACGTTTTTTAAATTCAGTCACGTCCCTGGTCCCCACAGCTTGCTGTGACAGTGGGTGGCACAAGCCATTTATCCATTTTTAATGTTGAAATTCAGTTTAAAAAGAGAACAGGTTGAAATCTTACCCCTCCCTATGTCAATGAAAACACTGTCAGTAAGTTCAAATGGCCTACTCGTTGCTCTTCCCCTCAGGCACCAAAATTTAAAAAGAAATGACCACTTTTTTTTTTCCAGATTGTTTCTTGCAGAATTATTTCCATATTCTGTAGCTGAGACGTAAATGTGATGGATGTGATGGATGTACTGAGTAGAACAACAAGAGTACATCAAGTAGCCATAATGAAACTTGGGTTAGTTGTTTGGATATACTTGTTTTGTTTAATTTTATCACATTAGTCCTGCCTTACAATAATCTGTGCTCCACTATTCTGTTTCTCCCATACCTGTATGGAGAACTTCTCTTCCTGACCCCTTAAAACGGGTACTCAGTCATACATGCAATTGGATATGCTCCCAAAAGGCTGTTGCTCATACAATGAGCAAAGAGAATGGGAGAAAACAACCTGCAAACCAGAAGTGTGTCGAAGACAGAAACAGGAATTCACCTAAATGAAGCATATTTTGTTCTCAGAAATACAGGTAACCAAGTTGAAGATGAACCTGAGCTGTGCTATTTCAGACCATATTCAGAAGCTGAACTAACAGCTCATTTTGAGGGCCTATTCCTATGCTGATCCAGGTTCAACACATTTCTCTAAATGCTGGGCAAACTGCACATTGTATGGAAACAGTGGGATGCTGATAAGTGAGGCTGTACCCAGAAATAGATATGAGTGGTTGTGAACCTACAGAAATGCAGATTTATTATGTATAATATTTTTTACAATGGTTTAAAGTGATGTGATATGGAAATCAATGGATTTAATAATTCTAATGAGAAAAGTTATAAAGATTGCTGATTTTAATGAATTCTTATAGGAGAGGCTGCAGGTTTTGATTCTACTATTTGTTCATGTATTTTAGAGAACAGACTGCTGCTTTGCGCACACATATAGCATACTAATAAGGTATTATTTTCCGCCTCTCAGATCTCCTTTGAATTCAAATATATCTATTAGCACCTTTACAACACAGCTTATGCATATCCCAAGCCTATATGATTAACTATTTCTACTGTACCATTTGGTGGGTGGCATTGCAAATTACAGAAAAATGAAGGGAGGCAGAGTTTTCTTCTGTGTGTCTTAACAACCTGGATGGAAAATGCAGGGAGGAAAAAAAACAGGAGAGATTTAAAGTCATTTGGATCTGTATTACTGGAGCTGGCAGAAATCCAGGCTTTGTCATTTTAAGGGGGTATGAATATGGGTCAGGACGGTGACTGCTGGAGGGAAGCCTTGATAAGGGTTTTGAAGGCTGTTTCAAGAACAGAGGTCAGTACCAGGAAGAGTGGTACTTGATCTAATGAAGGAAATGTGTGAGGGTGGCTGAGAATTGTTACCCAAAGGAAAACGCAAAGAGAGATCTGGGTTAGGACAGTCAGCAGGGTAAGCATTATATTTTGCTGACTCCAGGCTAAGGTATTTGGCTGTTCCTGCTATGGCAGAATGAGGAGGCTTGGGGCTGTCCTCACCTGGCCTCTGAGAGCAGCTTCCATATCCAAATGGTTCCATTGGGTTTTAGGTTTCCTGGTGATCCTGAAGGCTGCACTCCAGCCCTGGGAGGACATTGGGAGTCTTTCTGCTGGAGACAATGAGAGCTGAATCCAGCCTGCAGGCTGCATCCATCTAGGTTTTTATTCCTATTATATGCTAAAAATGAAGCATTGGCTTTTTTGAAAAAGGCAGTTGATGTGATGATCCAGCTCTGGCAGTAGACCTAGGGAATGGCAATGTTTATTATCAGCTGCTGCATTTGTTCTCAGGCTGGTTTATAGTTTGAGGAAGCACTGTATAGATTGCTTCTTCTCAGAGACATCTCAAGACTGAACATCTTTTTCTTCTTGACCAAAATAGGTTAACTGGTTGCTACTCAGTCATGAGATGTGTCCACACTGGAGCCAGTTGTAAACCTGTGCTTCAGCAAGGTCAGGTACACCTGGCAAGGTACATGGTAAGAAGGAATTCGGCACAGACTGCAAAAGCAGAGCAGGTATTCATGTAAGTTTTAGGGGTCCCAGCAACTCTCCTGCTAGTATTATCTAGGATAGCTGGCTTAAAACTGAGTTGCCTTGATGTTTTACTACTCTGAAATTTTGGCACTGTGATCAAAGAAGAGACAATCCGTCTGCTTGTTAAGGGCTCAGGTGTGTGGGGTGTCCTGGGTTCAGCAGTAGCAGTCATTTTTCTTTCTTAGTTGCTGGTGCAGTGCTGTGTTTTTGACTTTCAGGGGGTTTGCACCACTTACTGCAAGGGTATAAAAATGGATTGTCTCCTTACTTCTCTCTGAATTTAGTACCGGGGTACATTGTCTTCTGGAGTGGTGACCTGTTCTGCCTCGCATTTCTGAGGGATGGCTTGGGCAAGCATCTTTTTAACCACAATCTCTAGGTGTTGCTGGTTATTGCAGTCTATATGGGGCAAGGAATATGTACTATGTACTACGTATTATGTACTGTCTATGCTTCCTTCCAAAGGACCATCGAGAAACTTCAAGACAGTGTTGCCTGTGTTTTGTAGCTGTCTGGGTGGAAGGGATGTTACAAAACATTCTAATCCTGTCCCCAAATTGTATTTTTTTTTTAAGATATACTTTTATTTTGTCCTGAAAGTCCTTGTTGCTGATGAAGCTGTTTGCATGGGACCTTTTCTGGAGTAGTGTTGTTCTTTTCTGTTGTAACATGCTGACTAGCTGTCATCATGAGCCACTGCTGTAAAAAAAAGTCTGCCTTAGTATTTACAATAATGATGCTTAATGGATTTGACAATTAGCTGGAGGTGCAATATGAACAACTCCTGAAAGTTAGATAAGCCTAAGAGAACTAATTGTTATCCTGAACACCAATTAGCTGAGTTTAGCTTGGATGTTCTTTAGTTTAGTTACCTCCTCGTATAGGACTGTGAAGCCAGTGTCAACATTTTAAAGTATATCAAATTCATGACTTGTCAGGTTTTAAGAATAGCCCCATTATGCTAGACCAAAGGCCCATTGAGCTCAGTATCCTGTTTCTGACAGTAACTGATAATTAAGGAAGGGGTGTAACAGCAGTATTGAAAGTATTGAGTGATATTTCCCCAATATGCTCTCCCACACCTCAGCAGTTCATGGCTTAAAGGTTTTCTGATCTTTGTGTTAAGTAATTCTTTGTGGACTACTCTTCTGTTAATTTGTCAAATCCTACTTCTGCTTTCAGCATCTGCAGCATTTTGTGGCAATGAGTTTGGCAATTTAACGATTAACTCTGTTAGAAAGTCCTCGCTTTTGTTTTAAAGACTTGACTGAAGATTTCATGTGATGACCCCCTTATTCTTGTATTTTGAGAAACAAAATTCTTTATTCATCTCCTTCATGGCACTCGTGATTTTGTAGAACTCTAATGAGAACTTAAATTGAATGAGTTTCAGTGTATGATTTAAGGCTCTGTGTTATGGTTTGTGCTTTATGGCTGTTACATTCCATTTGCTTTTGCTTTATGTTTATTTCATCTTTATTTCACTAATTTAATCAGTTTGAGAAGATTATTTGGTATAATTAAGGTAGAATTAATCCAGGGACAGTGATAATTTGAGAGCCAGGATTTTAAGGTAGTTTATTTAATCTATGGGTCTTCAAATCCTTTGGATTTAATTTGCCCAGCTTTCATACTGCTGGATGCTGTATCAAATTATTTAAATAGATGAATTAAATTTGGAGCAAACAGAGGCTAATGCATTTCACCCTCAAATAACATGCTACTGTAGCCAGAGAGCTTTTCTAGAAGAACTGAGGAGACAGTTGAGAGCTGGAAGCACTGTATTTAAAACAGGGGCCAAGGGACACATGAAAACCCCGTTGATTTATCCTCTAGAAATAATTCACCAGTTCCTTGTAGGCAGAATGGCAGAACAGAGCCAACAAAGAAACCACACAGAGATTTACCATGAGAGTGGAGTAATAAGCAGCTGTTGCCCAAGAGAAAGCTCGGACTAGACTTGCAGAAATGTAATTAGCAGTGCACTGGCCAAGCTGTTTGCATGCCCAGAGGTTGCACAATGCCCATCTGGTGGGCAGTGGTAATTTTTAGTCTCTTGTTTAGTAAGAAGGAAAATCCACCAACTTCCTTCTTACTAAGAATCAGGATGGCTGGAAAGATGAAACAGATGGAAAAGAGCAGAATGTGCTCTTTAGTATTCAGGGACGCTAGATGGGGATATTTGCTCACTTTGCAACTCTCTGTACCCCATGCAGCTTCGGCGTGGTGGTGATGTTACGGAAACATTTAGGTGAGGAGCATACTGTGAGGTGGTGGTAACTCCAGACTGAAGTTATGCCAAGGAGAGACAGTGACACCCAAAGGAAGGGATTGATCAGAGGAGGTCGCATGGGACTTGCGCAGCAACCTATGTTTTTTGTTGCCATTTCTTACTCTTTGGTCTCCATCTCAAACAGAGCTAACCTGTACAGCTCAGGACATGCTGAGGTCCTCCTTCTGGCCCTAAAACACAGCTCAGCATTGTGAGGGAGGAGGATGACCATTGCTCTTCCTCTGCAGCTGGGGAAAAAAGGACAAATCTTGCCTGTGGAAGAGGGAGGTACAAGACCATGGCATGTTACCTTTGCGAGCCTGAATCCTTGCTGCTGCAGTTGTCATTGATGGTATTTTTGGGATGGGGAAGGGACCTTAATCTGGTCTTTGTACTCCTTTCCTTCCCACATGTTTGGCTTCCCAAGAGGATATCATTCAAAAGGAGAGACTCCTTCCCTGACTGACATTTTGGCTGATCATGACTCATGACCCAGGGTGAAGCCTGAAGCCAGGCTGCTGAGAAGGCTGTCAAGGACACTAATTCAGCCTTTGCAGGCCTTTGCAGGGCTGCTGGGTTAGGGTAGGCTTTGGGAAGTCCCAGAGAAAAGGGCATAAGCACAGGGAATCCATATTTTGGAAGTACCTGTGACAGGTTTCAAAGGTTACCATGGGATGCAAGATAGATCTGACATGTTCTGGCTCAGTGGGATGCTGGTGACGATGTTGGTTAATGCTGCTGTGTGTTTTGTGCATGGTCAGGCTGCAAAAAGGGCTCTAAAGGAAATAAGAAAGCCTTGAATTCTCTTCCTAGGCTGATTAGTAGAAAATGGGCAAAAAAAAAAAGTATGTTGCTGCTAGTCTTCAAAATCCATAAAGGATAAACCATGACTCTTAGTAATATGAGATATAATAGAAATAACTCGGTTAGATCAAATATCTGCATTTAGTGAATTAGGAAGCTCTGTTGATATTTTTCTGTTTTGTTTTGCCGGCTTGTTTAAATGCCTGTAGTATGCTATATGGTGGAATTCCTAGAGGAATAGTACCAAATATTTAACTTAATACCTTATGACTTTCCACAGACTTTAGGAGGGCTGTACAAGAAACTAAGTTAGTGCAAAAGTTTTCTGCTAAAATAGAAAACTGAGTTCTTCTTCAAGTTCCTTTGTGTATCTAGAAATTTTAGAAAGTTTAGGCTTCAGCATAGCAAAAGGTATAATTGGTTTTCAAAAGCAGTAAATATCCTTTTTTTCCACATAGGTGTAGTAGCTTTATTCTACTTCTCTTAAAGTTTGCCTATTGTAGGTCTGTATACTGCCTACCAGTTCAGCTTTTGAATCTCTTTTGTGTAAAGTTAACAGCTAATTTGAAGCCATTGGCTGAGCTAGTGGAGGTTTTGGCATTTCTCTTTTCTCAGGATCAGAGGGCTGCCTGAGCCACATTATTTCCTTGGTTTAGTTTCTGGCTCTCTTATTTTGTAGTCTTCTCCTTTTGCTTTGAGAGTAGACGTTTTGATGAAAAAAAGGAGTGGTGGAGGTTTGTGAGTGGCTCCTTTGATGAGGATTTGTGATGTGAAACATTAATTGGTATCAACATGTGTAGATTTATGCAGCTGCTATTATTAAAGCAAGATCTTTATCCTTTTTGTATAAGAGCTTGTATTTCTGAAATTAATGGATTTCTTAAGCTTATTTGGACTGTTTTTTTTTTTTGTTTGTTTGTTTGTTTGGTTTTTTTTAAGTGGAAACAGAGTTTTTCTCTTCAACAAACTCCAGTTTCCAATCCCTGACTTTGGGCTTGCCTGCATTTGGAAATGTACCAAAATAGCTATTCCAGAATAAGCTCCCAGGAGGATATTTAGAACTAGATTAAATTAAATTGGAAATAGCAACCCTTATTTCGGAATAAGAGTGCCTGCTTTGGGATTTATATTGAAATAAACCATCTCAGAATAATCGTAGCTATTTTGGTATATTTCCAAAAGCACACAAGAGCTTAGCAATGTTCTGAAATAATTATATTAAATTCTCATGGATGTGATGGGTAATGGAGAAAAACGTCAATACTGAGTTGGAGTAAATTGGAGTGAGTGTGTCTGATGGTGTCACACACCTGTTCAGTGGATTTTTTCAGTTTAAGCAAAAGGTCCTTCCCTTTGGACTATGTATATAATTTGTTATCAATACTATAGTAGCAACACCAATGTGCTAGGAAGAGTCTTAGAGACACAGGTCCCACCTCTGCACAACTTGCCGTGTATAAAGAATCCGATTACTTTTTAAAGCTATAGATGTCAGCAAGTCTGTTTTGCAGATAAAATATAGGTTCTCAAGTCTTTATAACACTCCTTGTTTATAACACTTGTTTATAACACTCCTTGTTCAGGCAAAACTGCTAGTTAAGATTTTTTTGCTTGAAGGAGAGCAGAAGAGGATAGTTACAAGAAGACAGAAATTACAAAAACCACACATTTTTTCTGTTTTTGTAGCTATTGTGCCACCCTTCTCTGCTTAGTTTACTATAGATAGCATATGAGTAAGTATTTACAATGCCAAATGCAATATGCTTCATTACAACCCCTGACAAGGAACTAGTATAGATGTGAAATGAATATGTCACCCATATTTACATTCACATGAGATATATAGCGAGATAGTTTAAAGTAACACTTCCTCATTGGATAAGGAATGCTCATGGTTGAGAAAGTTTTGCTATCTTTCTGGGTGTGTTTTTTTTCTCCTCCCTTTAGGCACTTTCATTTGTGCCTTGACTTCTAATGAGTGGAGGCTGCAGGGGCTTTCTCTGTGCAAAGAAAAGGTCACTCTCTGTATTTATCTACACTCTTCCTTACTTTAATCTTCCACGTGCTTTCAACACTATTTTGGTCCCATCCTGGAGATCTATAAAAAGATGCAGAAATTCAGTGGCACAATTTCAAGGTTATCCTACAGGCCAGCAAACCCATAATGTGATTTTTTTCCCTTTATGGTACATCATAATAAAAGAAGTTGATACAATGCGAAAGGGAAAGGCATTTTCAGCTGATCAAATTATCATATCTAGCATCAGGCTTGTGCTTGAAGGTAATTTCAGCTAATCTTTTGTAGCAATAAATATCTATTGCATTTATCACATTGAATTTGTTTCCCCTTCACTTCATCCAATTACCTTTTCTATGACTGCAAAATATATCAGAGCTGTCTCCACACTTTTTTAATGGATGTTACCTCACTATTCTCTTCTTGATCTTTTGTCAGAATGTGCTTTAATTAAAATGTTCATGTAACTTGTCCAGGCTTATCCTTCAGTATCCAGATAATTGTTACATTTGCTTTGTAAAGTGGGATACAGCAGTCCCAAGAGCTGGGCTAGGACTGAAATTCTGTGGGTGTACAGACTTCTATGCAGGTTGCTCTAATGTCACAGTTTAGGATCTTATAGTCAGAGGTCTGTCAGCATTTATATTACGAACCTCTTTATCTATCAAAATTTACACAGGAAATATGTATCTAAATAGCCTCAGACAGGCAATTTTTTTGATTTTTTTTACTAAAAAGACATGGTTTTGTAGTGTAAAAATGCATGTGGTGCTCACCATAGGTAGCTGCTGCTCAATAGCTCCATATGGCAGTGACACTGTATCAGCTCCTTCAGAAAAAACAGATTTTCCCACTGTTTTCTTACAGAGCCTGTGCTGTAGGTTCCTCACATGATGGCATCTCAGGGAACCCTGTTTTTGAAGAAAGAGCGTTCATGCGGGGATGTGCTGCTTTCTTACCAATTGTATGCCATGTTTCTCGCACCTCTTTATCCCCAAACTGTGGTGTTATAGTAAGATGTGTTGATTGCTTATGTATGTTGTTTATATCCAATACAGGCTTTTTTATCTGGGGCGGTGTGGAGCCAGAAGACAGATTAAGACAGAACAAACTGAATGATTCTGAAATCTGTAGTGGGTAAAGAGTTGTCATTAAATGAGGGAGTTTTATTGGACCCTGCAGCTTTGGCTGGTTTCCTCCAAACTATTCAGCAATCAAGACAAGCAGCAAATAAGGTAAAAATCTTTGTGATATATATCTTGTAAGTATCATGAAGAATTCCCCAAACTAAGTAGTGTTGAAGAGAGGGATGATGGGCAGAGCTATCCAAACTGCTTGGCTATACATGTTGCTTCACCAGGTGTACGCAGAGCTGTTCTGAAAGCATGTTGGAATAAGGAAAGAAAACGTCGGGGGGCTGTTTCAGCCAAGAGATCTTGAAAGAAACATCTTACACAAATGCCAAAAAAATAGCTCCTCCTTAAGAGAGGGAAAAGAGTGGACAACCAAAGGCTCAACCATTGGAAGGCTCTCAGCCATCAACACAAAATTTCTCTCTTACTTAGGAAATGAGAAAAAGTATAGGAAAAAGGGTAATTTCCTTGAACTTTTTTGTTGCCCTTTTCTCAGTGTATGTCCTTTAAAGAAGCTGATACAGGAGACTAATTACTGAGGTTAATGTCCTGAAATGCTTTTTTACTCAAAGCTATTATGTGTGGCTGAGGAGATGTTAATATCTGCATCAGTCAATGGTTCACAGGTAAAGGTGTTGGCCTTTCAGAGACCATTTAGGTGCTGCCTGAAATCCTCTCTTTTCGTTTCCACCATCACTGAAATCTCAGAGGTGTTGATTGCAACAAAACATTTGCAATATGAATGCAAGAGAATGTAAATCCTGACTAAAAATCCCCATCTGTTCTGATGTCTATTTAGAAGTGTTTAGGTTTTAGGCAGATATTAGCAGCTTCTTTCAGCTGGGAGGACTCCAAGTGGTTACTGCTGCACCCGGGACTCATTTGGAGCACCACACCACAGAGGAGCTCTGCTGCACTGGAGTGGTAGACTGCTAGGGAAGAAGAAAAGCTGCCTTAGACAGGCTTAAAATGCAACAGCCTAAAGGAAGATGTGGCATGTACCCAAAATGCGTATTCCCTTCTGCTCTTCTGATGCTTCATCAATCACGTCACCTGTGCATCATGATTCTCAACATGGAGAAAAATATTTGGAGTATTCCGGTTTACTCTTACACTGGCAGAGTGGTTGTTACTGAAAAGAAAAGCTCTTCCAGGGATACTAGTTCTGTATCTCAGAAGTATCCACCTAGGAAAAGGCCACAGAAATAGACCAACTATGTTAGAAGTCTGTGAAGCTCTCCAGTTTCCACTGATAATGTTCACAGTTAGATAAATATGCATATGTTAATCCACATTATCATGGTTGCATCAGTTAGACAAAAAGGTGAAACATTCAGAATAATCTAATTTTCATATATGCAGACACCCAGGCTGCTCTGGGTGTTGGTTGACAGTGTGCTCTGCAGCTGTGAAAGCCAGGCGCCAGGGGAGTTGGTGTGACTCTTATGGTCCTGGTTGCAAATGACTGCCACTTACACAAGAAACAAAACCTGCGTTCTTGATACAAAAAGCTGGCAAAACCCAAAATAGCCAGACTCCCAACTCTTGAAGCTGTCTCTAACACGCTAGGAAGAAACAAGAAAATGTCATAAGCACCTATTTTTTTCCTCCTCACAGACCACCTTTGAACATTTAGAGGCACCAGTAAAGGACAAGTGCTTAAAGCAGTTGAGAGCAAGTTAGGGTAATTCAGTCTGCACCTTGTGTTCTTAAACTCCCTTACCTCTAAAGCATCACAGCAATGCAGCCTCAAGCGTCTGAGTCAAATGTCTGGCTACTTTGCCTTCAGCATCCTTTACCTTAAAGCTACTGAACTGAGCACCTGTTCACACGGGAATCCATTTTTCTTCCTCTGGAAGGCCTATGCAAATACTTACTTTGGTGTTAGGACACTTGAGCATTTTTTCTGTTACATAAATGTGCAGATTTTAGTTGGAGTATATGGGAAATACTATTTTCATCATTTCACAAATTTCATAAACATAATATTAGATAAGCCACTGCTTTGACTGAGGCCAAATGTAGAGCATTAATAATTTTGAAACATTTCAAATATCAGAAATGTGTAAAATGAAAATTGCATTCAAAGCTTTTTTCCACCCTTTTACTCCCCTCATTGCCTTGAGAAAGGAAAAAAGTGTAGCTTCAAATGGGAACTTTAGTAGAATTCAATTTTAAATTCAGCAGTCACTAACACTATTATATCCTTTCTGTGGTAAAGCTCAAATGCCTGGTGCTCTCTCCATGATTCTCTTGCTGTAGGCAGCATTCGCCATGTACTTTTCCAGAGATTAGAGTTAGAGGCACTTTCATAATACTGACCTTGTGCATCATCCTTGATTCTTCCTTCCTTGAGGGCAAAAACCAGATTATCTCATTCAGAGGACATCTAACAGTGCGTATTCTGTGTCTGGCAGTCACTACAATCTAATACTGCTGGACTTAATTACCATAATTTATTCCCTGTAGATGGTTTCCAAAAATAGAAGTAAGTATGATCCTTGCCCTACAAGGCTCACACAAAAGACAGGGAATTAAACAGACTGGTAGATAGACGAGAAATAGTAAAAGGAGCATGGCTACGGAAAACACACACAGAGAGATAAATTAAATCTAAATTACTCCTTTGGTGTGTTAGTGAGACTTAATAAGCAAGTTTATTAAAAGGAAAAAATATCATTCAACTAAAAGATAGAGACGCATGAATAGCCCTCAGAATAACATGCAGAATGGCAGCATCCTAACGGTATAAACTCTACTCCACAATTGAAAAAAACCTTTTATGCAGTTCAAGTCACTTATCTCTGGTGTCATCCTGTCTGTGTGATCCAGCAAGTAACTCTGTCCTTCCTTAGTCACCCTGTCTCTTTCCTATAGCTGACTTTCAAGTGTGTCATTCTTTCATTTCCTTGTTGCATCCTAAATTATCTTTAGAGACTGCCTTGCTCTCTGCAAACAATGAGGAAGTCCTGAGCACACATTTCAGTGTCCAGACCCCTCAGTGGGGCTTGGGTCACACTTCACCCTCCAGGCTTGATGCTCTTGTTGCTTGAGGTTTTCCTGATAGTAAGGAAGCCCTTTTGTAACGCAGGGATGGGAACACTGCAAGCCTCAAACCCACTGCTTCTCTCAAGGTTTTCATATCACTGAGTACGTGTTGCTGCAGGCTCATGTGTGCTCCCATGTGTTTGTCTCCACCCTGTCCCTGTGATGTGTGGCTCTGCTGTTGTCCCTCTCTGACAGATGAAAAAAAACATGCTTGAGGTTTGCAGAGGAAACCTGCAGTGGAGCAGGCTTGAGCCTGGCTCTTCTGTGGTCTCATGTGAGCACCCTAAATGCTGCAGCTTACTTCCTCTCCTTTTAGCCTTCCCTCAAAGCGGTGGCTAAATAATCCATCAGTTGTCAATATACATATATGGAAACAATGCCTAGTAATACTTGAGATTATGCGCCAGAGCTGGCCAGGTTTAGAAAGTGATATTTATAGGGTCAGTTGCTCCACCAGCCTTCAGCTTGGCATGCATTGCCAGGAGAAGATGACACTGCTGATGAAGACTCACGAGACTGTACATACCTGACCCTCTTCCACAGCAGCCTCTGAGGACCATAAGGCACCTTATGTGAGGGGACAGTGAGATGGGGCTGATGGTCCACTGTTGCCATCCCAAGACCATCTGTACCCCAGTGAGTTTTTGTTTCCCTGGGGCTGAAGGACCCCCACTTGTAGAGGGAAGCAGGCTCTGTGTTAGTAAAGAAGTTATCAAATTAGAGGTGCCCTTCAATAGCAAGTGCCAGGTGCAGAAAGCAACGCCAAGACTGGAGGATATTGTCTGCTGTTGTCACCTCCTGGTGACTGTGCTGCAGGAGAGGGTGGGCTTGGCTGAAGAAGCCACATGGAAGAGGGGAGCAGCATGGGCGTTGAAGGCACTCCAGTGGTCACCCAGTGGTCTTGTGTCCTTCAGCTCTGGGTGCCATCCCCTAGGCTTTGCTGGTTGCTCTTTTGTTTTGCATTTCTACATTCTGAGTATTTTCTGCAGTTTAAGTGATTTCAGGCTTTGCTCGTCTTGGTACTGCCTGTGAGGCTCTGGATGGGCCAACTGCTCATGCCACCGCGTGCAGCACTTTTTACCTGGTGGGATGCCTGGTGTCCTCAGTGCAGGGAGTCTTGCTGCCTTCCTTGGCCTTTGGAACAGGCTGATTTTGGGGAACAAGTCTATATCATAAGGAAGCACCCATGGACAGGGAAAAGATATCAATAGAATAAATTACTGCTACAGTTCTGAAATCCCCCCTGCATGTTGTACCCTAATATATCACTTTGCTTGCAAAAATGTCAGTGATTGTCTCATCTAATAAAACTATTGAGTTTGCTGCTTTCCTTTGTGCACAGGAACTACTGGATAATCTGAGGACAGGAAAAAGGTCAGTGTTGATTTTACTCTTACGTTGAATTGCTTGATTTATTTAGCGCTGTCTCTTGTGCCCTAATTTTGGAAACAATCTCCAGGCCTCCATATTAAGATGCTGCTTCCAATGCTTTTGTTTTTTGTTACTTCATGTCTTCCAGGACAGTGAAGCATCTGGCCCAAAGGTACAAGCTGCTACTCCATAGTGAGCATACCAATGACAGCCAGCTGGAAAAGTGCCACCTTGTCGTTTTCCCTGGGCGACCCCTGCATACTTAGGAATGCCACATGAATTGCAGCTATGGCATAATTCATACCTCATAGCAGTGGGATGTGAGCTGCTGTGTTTGAGAAGTGAGATGAGGGCACTGTACCCCACAGGTGGAGCAATGGGAAATAATGCATTCTAAATGCATTACTATATATAATCCCAAATAAAGCAAATGCATGCTTTCCCTTGCTGTTGATTTAGCATGTGTGTGGGTGTATATGTTGTAGGTGTCTTGGGCTTATTAATACAGCTAAGGATATGAATAATACTTAAATGCTATTGCATGGTGCTTCTGTCACTGCAGTTCGTTCGTAGCAGTAGCTGGGTGAGAGAGGGGATGCTGTGGATGCACAGAACCTTCATCTTCCTGCCATCTTTACCTTCTTCCATTTCACTGGGAGTCAAACAATTGCAGTGTTTTAATCAGAGGCTATTTTGACTTCAGTATTTCTTTAAGAAACAAAGAAATCTGTGTGATTAATTAGACACAAGGAATTGAAAATTAAAATGCGGTTTTGGGGTAGTAGTACATTGATGGCAGTGTTGTTCATTACTCAGTTCAACATTACCTCTTTCTTAGTATGGCATATGTTTTCTTACAGCATTTATATGCAAGAAGAATATTATTTTATCTTTTAGATAAATAGATAAATATTTAGATAAATAGGAGAATACTGACATTTGTAGTTTTTTATTCAATGTTTGCCATGATAGAAGAGTATAAAACACTTTCTGGAGAAGAGAGCAACCGAAAAATAACTTCTGATGAAAACTGAACAATGAGGAGAAAGGATGCACTGAGGTAAGGCCTCACCAAAAAAACAAAGCACCAGGGAGATGGATCTGGCTACAAGTACAAAGCACAAACACAAAGCAGTCTGATTAATCAACTAGCCTGATTCTTAGGTTTATTAAACATGACAAGAAATTTAATAGAGAACAAAATCAAGGTATATGTAAAACACTAAAGGTGAAACTGCTTGCTGGTTATAACCAGTAATTTTTATGTTGGCTTTCATAAAGGTTGCTTGTCTCTGTCCAAAGCAGAACCAAAAAAGAATAAAATAAATCTGAAATGGTGCATTGTGATCATAATCCTAGGCTGTTTATATGCTTCAAATTAAGGGTTTGGTGTCATGGAAACAGCTTCTTCATTTGGAAAGCTCTGCAGCAGCATGAGAAGGAAAAGACTGGAGAGAACGAGAGGAAAAGGAAGAAAGGGAGTGGGTGAGAGTGGCCATGTTGTCTTCCCAACATCACTGGCTACCTTCTTTCCCCAGAGAAAATGGGGAAAAGAGGAGGGCAGGGTGCCCAGGCTGCTTGCCTTTCCTTCCTCTGGAATAATGCAATTCATTCCCCCTTTGCTGTTTGTCATCTGTAAGAGTTGAAGTGGTTTATTTTGTAGTTAATGCAAAGTGCGGTTCTAAATAATTCTTCAGGGGGTGTTCTGTACTGAAAGAATATATGTGGACATGCCATGTACTTTAGTGGATGGACTTTACCTACAACCAGTATTTATCCACTAAAGCAAATGAGTCCAGAATCTGTATAAATACTATTTGCTTCATTCTCTTCTGCTTGCGTACATACAGGCACAGTATGTTTTGTATAATTTTAGTGCTAAGAAGACGCTGCTTGTTGCTGTGCATCAAAGGAAAGCAGCCATTTGTGTAAAGAGCTTTTAAATTTTACCAGGAGAGAATTCTCTCCAGTGAATACAGGATTACAATGGATGGTTGGAAATTAGCAACACCGCTTGCATTGTCCTAGCTTCGATGCCAATTTATGCTCATTTTGTGGGCACAGTTCAGATTACTCAGTAATTGATTACATTAAGCAGTTACACGAGAGCTTTACAGAGAGTAAATTAAGGGCATGTACTATATTTCTGCTGTGTTGCTGTTGTGCATATCAGGAAGGAGAATAAACAGGCTAATCCTATACAATGGATATATTTTTTTTAAGCATAATGAAGCTGGATCTAAGATCCTGAGGTGGAATCACTTGAAGCCAGTGGAAATATTCCCCATTCTTTGACAAAGCTCAGGTTGGTATCATGGAAAGACAGGGCAGTGAGAATCCTTTTCTTCTTTCGTGGCCGGGTGAAGCCAGTTCCTTTTATTCCTAGATGAAAGTGCTGTTCCGCTCTACACCTAACTTTCTAGTCTAGCTCCCAGGAGGAAAGAGCCACCTACACCACAGGGCGGTTTGAGGCTGGGGCCACAGCATCTTTGGAACCAAGCTGCAATTTCCAAGGGAAGAGCCACTAGGGAGCCGCTTGCTGCCTGTGCAAGTGAGCATCCTTGTGGGGGGTGGAGGTGGCTGCAGAGCACCCAGAGCATGGGCATGGTTTGTAACCAGCTTTTTGCTGTGCTTGCTCCCCTCTGTGTGCTCAACCCGAGGCAGCAGCCAGCGGGGTTGGAGGTGTCTGCCTGTGGTTCAGCTTCCCATCAGGGAGGAGCTGAACCATCTTGCTCCACCAGTCAGGATATGTAGAGAAGCAGGAATAAACTTCCAGGGAAAAAAGCAAATGTATTTATCTGAAACAGGCTCACTTTGGCTGAAAGTGTCATTTACCTTCCATATAGCAGCGAGAAACAGGGCTGCTGCAAGCATCTAGACTGAAAACAAAAGTAGTCAGTTTTGGGTTAATTTTTTTTTTAATAATTCCAATTTAAGAAAGGTGCAAAATGAAGCACGTGCCCTTACAACCAGCCTGGGAGAGAAAGGGGCTGCAATTCTACTCACCCTTGTTACAGCTCATGTATCTGAACAGGGAGGATGCTTTGGGAGCCTTAATTTTGGTGCAGCAAAATCACTGTGAAACTTTGGCATTCAAGGACTGTGAAGAAGGGTTCAGTGTTGCTTTGAGAGGTGCGCAGAACTACAGTGGCAGCATCTATTGGAAAGATGCTGCCTAACAAAAAGCAGCTCATTCTTGTCTGCTGTGCAGAAAAATGTATGTTAAAGAAAATGGAGATGGAATGGTTATCTTGAGAAAACTGCTGCATTCTCAGAGAAAAATAAAATGAAAAATGCCTCATTAATGGAGAGGAAAATAAAGAAAAAAACCTTAAAATTCTAGAAAAATTCTGTCTTAGCATAATTCAATAGGTGAGGTAGAAAAGCTTGAAATTTCTTTCTTCAGAACCAGCCAATTGAGTGTAGTTTAGTTGAATAGCTCTGCCTCAGACTTTCGTTCTTTTTATTATCAAAGCAACTTGAAAGGTGTAAGAGCTTGGGCAAAAGAGGAATGACTGTTCAACCTCTATTCTACTTGAGCTGTGCCTTTGTGCATGACTTATTTCGGTGTTTTCAATGGTACTGAGGAACAGGATGAAGAAGTGTGCATTTACATTAGTGGTTTTGTTCAGATCAGGAATGCATTCTGAAACAGCTCTTCCAGTTGTCTGCACTAACATCATTTGGTTTGCATTACAGGGTGGTCTCAGAGCTCCCAAACCCAGGTCCTCCTGGATGAAACTGAGACAAGTGCTCACAGCCATTCAATGCATCAGATCAGACAAGAGCTGAAGTAAATCCTCCCTCTGCCGCCATCCCTGGCTTTTTTAATATAGTGGTATTTGGTCCTCAGCACCGTTTACCTCCGCATGTGTCTTCTAACTACAATTTTGCTGCAGAAATGGATTCAGTTGCTACCCTGCTGCTCCCTCTCTGCACCTTTGGAAGATCTATAGCTTTCTCTCATTCCGAGGATTGATGGTAGGTGCCTGTTGAGCTGTTTTGCAGAAGAAAACAGCTGTTTAAATAACAATTATTGGCAAGTGCGTATGGTACAAGCTATTGCCACCTTTCTTCTGAATAAGCAGTGCACAAAATTCCCCTGAGAGGGAGAGTCATTAAGGAGCTATCTAGATACATATGCTTTTGCAAGTCTTTCATCCAGCTCAGAGGTGGGATCACAGATTCTGAAACTTGGGGACATCCTGTGGCTTTGTAACACTCTTCAGGAGAGATATGCTCATTGAGATGAATGGATTTCACTCATTCGTATTCCTCGTTTACTCATGTAACATTTATAGTATGGATAATGTTCCTCCCTTAATAATAACTCAGTGTGACTTACAGATAGAACTTAAAATGATATTTCATTCTACTTAACTGTTTCAGATGAGGCTTTGCAGACCTTCTCAGGGGACAGAGCAAAGCTGCTGTGCTGCTGTGGGAGCCCAGGGGATACTGTGCCACAGGCAGACATGAACCCTGCATTTCCTTCAGTGTGCACACAGGAATAACAGAGCAGGAAGGGGCTCAGACCTGCTGTCTGTACCTGATCTCTCCAGAGGCTTTGGTTTGCTTTGGGAGCAGAGCTTTCTCGGGGCCCTGCCTCCCATTTCTTTGCTTCCTTTCTGGGGGGCTGTCTGTTGTGGCTGGGAGCTAGAAGATGCTATTCTGGTGATTCATGAGGAATGTGCTTTGGGATTCTTATTCCTACTTCGCAGGAGTCTGATTCCATATTATTCTTGACATGTAGGGATACATGGTTTGCAAACTCATAACGTGTGACAGGGTGGTTGCTCAAGAACATTATTCATGCAAAAGGGTACAGCCGGTTTTCTTGCTGTGGAGCCCCTATTGCAGCATGATGGAAAAGGTCTCCCAGGCTTCTGAGCAAGAGCAGGGCTGCCCTGGTGGCTTGGGGCCATCCTTAAGTCTATGTTTAAAACAAAAAGCTCAAGTGCTGCCCTGTTTCTCTCTCAAGGGTCTACGCTACCATCCTTCATCACACTGAAGACGTGCATTTTCACATCAATACCAACAACAAACATCCCAGTGAATTTTATGCCGTCCTTGAGTTTCTTCTTTGTTGGGATGTGCAGTTTGCTTCAAGGTAGTGTTTTCTGTATTTAGTAATTTCTCTCAAAGTATTATTTTTTGTCTGATCAGCACATTTTGGAGGAAGACCACAGTTGCTTCCTGGAATTAAAGCCTGTGAAAAGATTTCTAAGCAAGTCTTTTTCAGATATAACGATTTTAATAAGCACTTTTCACTGACAACTTGAGACTCCTGCTTGCTTCAATAGCTATAACAAAAAGACTTGAAGAAGATGTATCTGAATAGTGGTGGTTATAAAAATAGTTTTTAAGCGATAGAACAAGAGCTTTCTTAAATTACAGTGTGATGTCAGGAGTGAAAATGGTTGGTGCTGGTGACAGAGACAGTGAGAGAGGAGAGAGAAAGGAAAAATAAAGCACCAGTGATAAACCCCAGAAAATTCATTTAAGAACTGCTGCTAAGTCCTTACAGTAGATGTTCAGTTCATCTCTAGGGCTGTCAGCATTGTGAATGTAAAAATGATAAAAAAAAAAATAAATCCCACCGTGTTTTTCTCAAGACAAAAGGGGAATGACTCTGCTGGCTTCATTGCAAGTATAAACTGGGCAGTAAATATAAGGAAAGTAAATAGAAAAGAATGTGGACAAGACTTTGAGCAATTGACTCAGGTCAGGAAGGAGCGAGGAGGAGCTTGGGACAGAGCCAGTGTGGTGCTGTTTCTTGGGAAAAGGGCTTTTGGGTTCATCAGTAATAGTGCATTATGAAGACATGCATGTGGAATACTTCTGACATGACTGAATGTAGTGGTTTGACATAATGCTCTGGCCTTTGTCTTAGCAGAAGTACAGGAACATTTTCTATTCTGAACCCAGCTCTTAGAAGGTAAATCAATCTTTCTGTCCATTTAGTTGAATAGGAGTTAGTTGAATAGGAGTTGAATAGGAGTTAGACTGGACCCTAAACATTTTAAATAGCTTTGTGTTGAATTTCAGCATGCACTTGGTCAAAATTAAAGCATTTAACTTGGAAACAGAAAAGAAAACATAGGTGTGTTCTTGGGTGACATGTCTAGTGTGAGATGTCCCTGCCCATGGCAGGGGGGATGGAACTAGATGATCTGAAGGTACTTTCCAACCCAAACCATTCTATTGTTCTATGTGTAGGCATAAATGACAGTTGGGGGAAAAAATACCAGTCAACAAGTTATTACTCTCAGCTTCCCTTTCAGTTTTCATTGCACATCACCTGATACCTGCTAAAGGGATCACTTTGTTGTTGGGAACTGTAGGCAGCACCTCAAAACAAGGAGTAATAATTATGAAATGTATAAATTTTCTGGCACATGAGTTCAAGATCTTGCTGTAGCCACAGTGTTTATTTTTTCTGTAAGCGGCTCAAATGATGGCACTAAAGATTTGTAGATAGAGAAGGATACAGAACTCCAACTCTCTCAGCCTGTCTTCATAACAGAGGGGCTCCAGCCTTTGGGTCAACTTTGAGACCTCCTCTGGAGTCACTCCTAATGCTCTATATCCCTCTTGTGCTGAGGGCCCTGGAGCTGAATGCAGTATTTCAGGTGGGGTCTCATGAAGGTGAAGTAGACCTCAACCTGCTGGCCATGCTCCTTTTGCTGCCGCCCAGGATACAGCTGTCTTTCTGGGCTGCAAGTGCACATTGCTGGGTTACGTTGAACTTCTTATAAACCAACATCCCCACGTCCTTCTCTTCAGGGCTGGTCTAAACCCATTCTCTGCCCAGCCTGTATTATTTTGCTTGGGATTGCCCCTACCCAGGTGCAGAACCTTGCACTTGGCCTTGTTGAACTTCATGAAGTTGGCACTGGCCCACCTCTCAAGCGTGTCAAGGTTCCTCTGGATGGCATCCCTTCCCTCCAGCACGTTGACCACACCACACACCTTAGTGTCATCACGAAAGTTGCTAAGGGTGCACTCAATCCCACTGTCCATGTCACACTGTCCATGAGTTGAACATCTCCGGTCCCAGTGCTGACCTCTGAGAAACACCACTCTTCACCAGTTTCTGTTTGGACATTAAGCAGTTGACTGCAATTCTTTGAGTGCTACCATCCAGCCAATTCCTTATCCACTGAGTAGTCCATCCATCAAATCCATGCCTCTCCAGTTCTGAGACAAGGATGTCATACAGGACAGTGTCAGATGCTTTGCATAAGTCCAGGTGGATAACATGTTACTTTTCCCTTATCCACTAACACTATAATCCTATAAGATAAGAAGGCCATCAAATTTGTCTAGCATGATTTGGATGTAGTGAAGCCGTGTTGGCAGTGTCCAATCACCTCCTGACTTTCTATGTGCCTTAGCACAGTTTGCAGGAGGATCTGCTCCATGATCTTGCCAGGCACAGAAGTGAAACTGATTGACCTGAAGTTCCCTGGGTCTTCATTTTTTCTCTTTTTAAAAAATGGGGGGCTATGTCCCCCCTTTTTCAGTCAGTGGGAACTTCACCAGACTGTCATGACTTCTCAAATATGATGGGCAGTGTCTTAGCCACTTCATCTGCCAGTGATGAAGGCGAGTTGCTTTCTAGACTAAAGAGGCACTGATTAGCCTGCCATACAAGGAAATTACCAGACCCAGTCTGAGTTAGTAAGGATAGGTCCCATAATATAAACATATTTGGAAAGTGTATATAATCTGTTTATGTGAGAAAATTAAATGTTTTGCTCAATTCCAATTTCAGTTGCTCCAATTCAAATGCAAAAAGCAACTTAAGTCAATATATGCATATGAAAAAGGAAGGAAGTATGTCAAAACAATAATGTTGGAAAATCTCTGATTCACCTTGATTATAAATGTTACAATTGTCTAAAAAAGAGTAGTTCCTATTTTATGTTGAACATATAAGAAACCTATTGAAAGAAGGACTTAATGTGATGTATATTTTTCAGATTAAATGGAAAATATGAGAAAATAATGAAAGGATTTTACTTTCCTATGACACTTTTTCCCTAAAAATTGGCATTGTGTGGTTTTGGGTTTTGTTTTTTTGAATCTGTGTTTTAATTTTGGGGGTGCTTTTTCAGACTGTGTGTGTGCATACAAATGTCAGAAAGAAGGCATTTCCAGTTCCTAGAATTAGCAAGCATAATTTAAGTTTCTTAAAGCAATCAGTATTGGTGGTGATGGTAGTAGTTCTTTTTTTGTGTACTCTTTTTAACATGATTCATCTGTTTGTGATTAAAAATTTAGAAATCCACTTTAGGCAGTCTGCAAAGATTTTCTGCAAATCCTTGTATTTATGTCCATGGACACATGTGCCATTTTAGCTAAAAAAATATCTTTCTAAATCTGGCTTTTGGTACCTAAGATGTTAATAAAAGATGAGGTCATGGCCAAAATTTGCCTTTTTTGTCACTGCTGCTGTAAATGGGAGACTAGCTTGTACTTTCAAAAAGAATTTGGCCTTTAATCAGTTTTGGCTCATCCAGTGTGATCATGAAACTTTACTGTAACACATGGGATTTGTATTGCAGTTCGTTTGCAATGAACATGCTTGCTTTCTTTTTTCTTCCCTGTAGACTGCTGTTTATCAACTCTGCCGAAAGGAGAATACCATTCATTCTATAATGATAACTCTTTAGCCTAACCAATGTATGCATGAAGATTTGCTGGTTCATTTTTATCTCAGTTAAACATTGTTTGGTGAAATAGTGGAAACACATTTGCTAAACCCAGCCCCTCTATCTGCATTTTTCACTGGCTTTCTCTCCATAGGGCAACCTGAGTTTTTTCTATTTATTATAAAGGTTTTCACTAAATCTTCTTCTTATGGCACTTCTAATCCAAATCTGTCACTTCTCAGCCAAACCAAAAATTTATGTTCATGACCTTGCTGTGATCTTTTGAAGGATGTGGAGATCTGAAAAGGTGACTTCAGTCATCTGCTTTTCTGCCTACAGGTTCTTTGTGAGACTACACAGGTGGCTTTTTTTGTTATGTATTTCAGACTACTGAGAGGGTTAAAAAGGGGCTGGAGTATTTGCAGTATGAAGGACAAATAATTGACATATTGGGAAGGCTTAAGGCAAGGCTGGGAAGTCAAGGGGTATAAGCAGTTTGGTAGAAACTTCTGTCTGCTTCTCATCTATGGTTATGTGGGCTATTTTGTACTTAATTTCACATCTGGTCCTGTTTTTAGAGTCTGAGATAAAATGGCTGTTCCAGAGTGGAAGTGTTTAGGAATAAATTCCTCCCATTTTTTTATTTTATTCTGTTCACTGTACAGTGGTGTTGTGTGTTAATTTAGGATTAAAATTGTGCTAGCATGACTATGCTGAATTTTCTCAAGGGTAAACTGCTGCATATACCTGAAGCCACATTGAAAATCAACATAGAAAACAAAGTCAGGACAAGGCAATTTGCTTTATGAGCAGGGTGATTCACCAGGAGCAAATGGAAGATCCAGGGGAATCAGACTGATGTCAGCAGAAGATTAGTAACACATGAGGATTTCTCATAAAAATCCAGTTCTGACTAAATGTTTTTGTTGTAAACAACTGCTGCTGAAATGATACATGATAAGAAATCCCCTACTTTATTACAATGTTTGCAGTCGTTCTCTTTCCACAATATAAATGCAACAATTTACTTTGGCTTTTATAGCTCTGGCAGATAAAGTATAGAGGGTAGCTTGAAGGCTCATCTAGTTTAACCTTTATTAGCACATGAATGCATGAAACTATTAAATAGGAAATAGAAAAACCTCAAGATTATATCAAGTGCTCGGTTTGTATTTACAGGTTGGACCGTAACTTGTGGAGATACTGGATGACAGGTCTTTGTTTTCCTGGCTTTTAAATAGAAGAGGTTGAAATTCTAGAAGTAATAAAGTCAAAATATCCTCTATTTCATGTTTTGATTTTTTTACTTTTTTTCTTAACTATACTTAACAGTTTCTTTCTCTTCTGGAATAAAAATTTGTAAGTTCTAAATGTGTCATTTGGCTTTCTTGACGTTATTCAGTGACAGAATGTGACAATACTCATTTGTTTTTACCCATTGACGTGATGAATATGAAAATATGAAGTATAAATCTTTTTTTGGATATGCTATTGAAATAAAACCCTATTCTGATTTTCCTTAAAACAGAAAGTTCAGTTGGAAGCAAGTTCAACACTGTGACAACATGCAGCAAATATGCATATTTTTTTCCTTTCACATTTTGTACACAGCTCTTTTGAAATCAGCCTTTGGGTTGCATACGTACTCTATACTGAGATTTGACTGGAGCAAGTAGGCTCTCAAGTGAGGACATTCACATACAGAAATTCCAGTTATTTTGTAAAATGAATTGGTAAGCTTTTTCCTTCCTCTAAAATCCCTAAAAGGTAGATGTATAACAGTAGAAAGAGCTCTCTTGTCAGTCAAAGCACATCGATCTGCAACTCATGCATAATCCAGAGGTGCTGAACAGGAGATTTCTGTTGTAGACAGCAGGAACTCATTTTTCATGGGATATTAGGAGGCATTTTCCCTTTCAATTCAAATTTCATTCACTGCAATAATTTAGCTCTCAGCACTTCATAATTGTGCATTAACAAAAATGAAAGGATGGCCTATAAATAAATTTTACCAGAAGCTACAAACAGATCGGCTACATATTTGCCAACTGTATCCTGAGCTGCATCAAAAGAAGTGTGACAAGCAGGCTGGAGGAGGCGATTCTACCCCTCTACTTTGCTCCTGTGAGACCCCATCTGGAGCGCTGTGTTCAGATCTGGGACTGTCAACAGAAGAAGGATTTGCAGCATTTGGAGCAAGTCCAGAGGAAGCCAAAAAGATGATCAGATCAGATATTGGGAAGAAGTTATTTACTGTGAGGGTGATGAGGCACTGGAGCAGCTGTCCAAAAAAGTTGTAGCTGGCCCATCCTTGGCAGTGTTCAAGGCCAGGTTGGACGGGGCTTTGAGCAACCTGGTCTAGTGTAAACGAGGTTGGAAGTAGATAATCTTTAAGGTCCCTTCCAACTCAAACCATTCCATGACACAATTTTGCAGAGGCAATCGATGTGGATGAGTTTCCATGCCAAATCAAGTTCGACTGCTTTTAACCTGTATTCTGCTACAATTATGTGTGCATGTTCCCCTGCTCCATCAAGTTACTGTATTCTTCACCTATGTTTTTCTTCCTTGTTTTCCAGGCTGCAGGGCTCAGGGCTCAGGCTGGTGAGCTGTGAAGTCTCCTGCTGTTGCCATTTCCAGCGCAAGGCACCGGAGTGCTCTGTGTTGTGGTGGGGAGATGGATGGGGAATCTGAATGTGGGGAGGAGTAAGGGGGTGAAAACAGAAGACCTAGGAGGAGGACAGGGCCATCTGGGGCTTTGGAAGGGTCCCTGCTGGGACCACCAGTATTTTTGAAAAGATCACGCTACCACATCCTTGCCATGATCCATAATTTCCCAAGTGGGTGCATCTAATCATAGGTGTCACTTCGAGAGATTGGAAAGATAGATAGGGAATTTCTTTTGCCAGCATTCAGTTGTCCTCATAGAGCCACAAAGATGGTAGCAGATCTTTCTGGGTTGTGTAAAAAGGCTGTTTTGCTTTGTTAGATCCTCTCCTGCTCACTCAGACTTTTGGCAGGATGACATGGGCGAAGTTGTGTTTTGGTGGGTTTGCTTTGCACTGTGTCAGGAGGGGAGGCAGCCTGGGGGGCAGCAGCAGTGGGCACTGGAATGGAGGGAGGAGGCTGGACTGCCGGTGCCAGCCAGTGCTTAGGTTGACGTGGTCATCTCTGAGACTTCACCTTCAGTGAGCTGAGCTCTCCATCCTCTTGAGATCACTCAGATGAAAAATGCTTTAGTGGGAACTTGACCTTTTCTTCCCTGGTCACAGAAAGTTTGGGAAAAACAATAAACTTTTATCAAAATTGTTATTTTCTTGAGCAAAGGTCACTATTGTTTGAAAAAGGGGATTTTTGGGTGTTTGTTTTTATTGGCTGGTTTTATTGTACAGTTTTTTCAGGAGGGGAGTGCAAAGTGCCCAGATGTTTCAAGACATGAGTCCTTCTGCTGTAAATCAAAGGGATATGGGGGTCTGCTGGGCACTCCATGGGAGCTGTAAGCTTTGAAGAATGAACAGATTTCTTAATTTCTATTAAAACAGTTGTTATCCAATTCAAGTCTTCCACCTTGTCTTTAACAAATGTCAGCAAATGCACCCCAAATGTTTTTTGATATTAAACAAAAAGACCGAGCAGAGATTTTTTCTGTCTCCTTGGCTTTGGAGGCAGGGAGCTTTAAGAAGGGTCCTGTGTGAGCAGATCCCATCATGCTTCCCTTTTGGCCTGGTTAAGATGGCTTCTCATATTGTGTTGAAGAATAGGAGAAACTGTCAGAAATCTTGTTTTCTGTTGGTTGACTGCTGAAAGTCTGAATTCTGAGCTCTGCTGTTAGTGAGTAAAATAAGCCCAGAGCAACTGAGAAGTCACCAAATGTTCAGTATTTGCATGTTTTCTCTTTCTCTGTTTTGACCTTGTCAACGTAGAGGGGCTTCAAAAAATCACAAAACTCAAAACATGGGATTTTTTGCACTAATTTTTAATTACTTACCACTTAGAGCCTTAATTACTGTTTTTTTTAAACCCCTCATAAATGTCAAGTTTTAAAAAGTGTATGTGGTAAACATTTGAGGGTGATAACACGTGTTTCTCATGTTAAGCAACATGATTAACATAATGAAGCTTAACTATGGCATGGCAACAGGTCTTCCAAAATTAACTGTGCTACTTGAAATGAATATCACTGATAAATTTCAAACTAGGCTGGAGCATGATAATTTCTTAACCAAATGCTCTTAAGCCTGGTGAAGAGAATTACCATTATATTAATTATAAATAGCAAGAAAAATATAGGATGACAGAAGGGGTTTTAATTTTATCTCTTTTTTGTGTTTTTTTTTTTTTTTACTTTTTCTGAATTTTTCTCTTCTCAAGTTGTCTATTAACAACTGTGTGGCTGGTTAGATGAGCATTAGTCTCATCAGAGGGATCTTCACCACCACAAATGCCATTTCAGAAGCAGTGCCAAACAGCTGCAGAACACTATCATTATTCAAGCGTTTGTAAAAATATCCTGGTTTTATGATTGAATATAGTGAATCCTGTAGATGAAAATGAATTAGAGAGTGACTAAGCAAATTCAAAGTCAGACGGATTTTTCGGTGCAGAAGCATCTTATACTGCTCATATTTCTTATTTAGATAAACTCTTCTATGCTTATGGACTAATGCTGTATGGTAGTAGGACTGCAATAACAACAGTGCTTCCACAGGGATGAGCAGCACAGGCAACCCAAAGCACTTAATGGCACCAGTGTTTCCTATAAATTAAGTGTTCAGCATAACATTTTATTGACAGAAAAGAGCCAATTTGTCTCAAGGCATCTGGCTCTTGATTTTATTAACCTTCAGGATGTCTAAACAAAGAAGCATATGTATAATGTTATGTCAAAAGATTATTATTTCCAGAAGGGCATCACTTACATATGAGACACTCTAGTGTTTCCTATAACAAGCAGTGCAATAATTGTCAGTGTACCTAATCAGAAAGTAACTATCTCAAAAGGAGATAAAAGCCAATAATATTTCATTGGCTTCTTGAGAAAAGGTATTATACATACATACATACATATATAAAATAAATGTAATTTTTTATATATATATATCCACTTCAGCCTCTTTTTAGTTATTTTGGTGCATTTAATAGCAGCATTTCATAATCTGTCAACTTCCATCCAAGCAGTCAACAGACATTAATTGAGATCCATTGTCTCACACCTATCACTTTGATGAGAAATAGTGGATTGGAAATGGAAGAAAAGGAAAGGGTCCGATGGCCAGAGATGGCAGAATCCCTCAGTAAGCAGCGTGTTGAGAGTCTGCCTGCAATTCCTTCCTGGTGCTGCCAGGTCCGGGTGCCTTCCTGCGGGAGTTGAACCTTTGGGTGTTTTCCTTGAAGCTCCTCTATCCAAGTCACATGACTATATTGTGTTATTAGGAGGCTCTCATGGTCAAAGAGACCAGTTTGGATAGGGGGACTCCAAAGACTCAGAAATCAGAGCATAAAAGATGTATGTTTCAGTTTAAAAGATCCTGTAATTCTGAAGGACAATCTTGTGTGGCCTCGTGTGATTTCTGTGAGTGCAGGGTTGTCAGAATGGCTTCCCTCAGCCAAATGGGCAGTCATGAATAAGCTCAGCAGCTCCAGATGCCTGCGCTCGACCCTCTATCACTGCCAGGCCTGGGATAGGCTGCCTGCACTGAAACCTCATGTGCCCAGCCAGGGTACGTGGGACACCTTTCTGCAGCCATGCCTCATCCTAGGCTTTGCTACTGTGACTGTGACAAAGTCCTTTCCCCTGCTGTCCTCAGAAACACTGCAGAGCCAGGGCTGGCCAGCCTTAAGTGATGTGGATTTGTTGCATACAGTAAGCACAGATGACAGACGAGTATGGCATTATTTCTATTAATGGTTAGGTCTGTGGCTGCTACATTAATCATTAATTTTGCCCTGGATTTGGGAGCAGGCTTCAGGCCCTTCACCTGTTTTCCTTTTGAGACTGTCAGCCCAAGCCTGTGGCTCTCTGCTGGATAGGTGAAGCCTTCAACCTCCTGCTGGACTAGCCGCTTTGGTAACACACAGGGAATTTGAAATCTCTCCATAAATACTGTGCCTGTAGTGCTGGGGTACCAACCACCAGCCATGAATGAATGTAGGGCATGGCACTGACATCTGAAAGAGCCCAACACTGTTTTAAGAAGTTTGAGCTGTTTCAGTGGTGGTCACGGCATCCCAGATGAGTGAGAGGGAGCTCCTCTTGAGACCGCAGCTCCTTCAACTTCTTGCATGTTATTTTACAAATGAACACCTCCCCAGCTTGAACCATTTTCCAAAGATTCCCTTGTGCTGCTGAAGGCAACCTGAAAACTGCAGGCGCACGGGGTCCAGGTGGAGCATCGGCTTGTCTTAAGCTGGGTAGGTGCTGGTAAGTTTGGCTGTCACAGCAGAGAGGCAGGTTGTGAGCCTCACCAGGTTGGCTGCTGGCTCCAGACCTCAGGCTTGGGCCTAAACAGCAATCTAGACATGCCTCAGAAAGCTGGGTCTGTCTATGTTTGAAAGGTGATGCTGCAGCTCAGTTGGTGTAGGACTGTCCACCATGATCATGCAGCATGGCTACCTGGCATTTTGTATCCAGCTGCAGTAACGGAGTCACTTGGAATCAGCACAAAATCCTTTCTTCATCTGATGGATTTGACAGATTTGACAAAACTCCTTCTAAAAATGCATGGAGCACTCCCACATGAACCTCCTTCCCTCCCCAAGGCTGTCTCTAATCTCTGTAGCACCCACAGGATCAGTAACTATGACAGATGGCACCAGACAATACCCTATAGTTGCCCTATACTTCTATATACACCTAAATCTGGTCTAACAGATTAGAAATCAATTGTATAAATAAATAAATCCACTAGATAATTTATTATTACATTATATGCTTCTAATATATTATTTATTAATAATAAATAAATAAATATATACACACACATCTAAGACTATATAAATAAATAGTATGCAGTTGGCCTAACATCATAAAAATAATGCTTGTCAATCAGCCATCAGCGCTTTTAGGTGTGGAAGAAAGTATAATGTTTGCAGAACAGATACTGCTTGCTTTGACTGAAGCTGTTTGAAAGTCCCTTCACAGTACAGATGGGCACAATCATCTGATTCAGTTGGGATTAGGTCCATGTAATTTAGTATTGTAGAGAGACATGAAAAGATTTTGGAGAGGGTGCTGCCTGTTAGTGGAAAGGATGAATTGGAAGTACTGCTAAAAGGCTTTGGGTTTTACTTTCAGATACAGGGAAAGAACTCTACAGAGAGAATTTACCTCACAATCTCTGACTAGCAGAGGATGGCCACCTGAAGGAGAAGATGACAATAAAGAGCGTGGTCATTTAGTTACTGTTTTGTCAGCTGAGGTTACCTGGTTATCCAGAGCTCACATGCATGTTCTTTCTGTTTGTAAAAGCTTTCCTTAAATAACGTAGCCAAGTAATCAAGCCTCACTCTAGGATAGAGCAATATTCATATAATTGTTTTTCTGTGCTATAAGTTTGCAAAATTTAAGAGTTTATATTTAAAACCTTCACTGTCAAGATGTGTGCACAATTTCTATTCTCTGAAGCAATTTGGCTGTTTGCAAGAAAGAGATGACTGTCTTGCTCACGTGAAAAAGCTCCAAACATTTTAGTACAGGTAGAGCTCTAGAGCAGGGCTGGAAAGCTGGGAGAGGAACTGGGCTGGCGTCAGGGTTTGTCCCTTGCTTGCCTGAGAAAATTTCTCCTGAAGGACTGAGGTTTCTGCTGTCTTCATTCTGTGTGCATGGGGCTGTGCATGCTCACTGTGTGTGTGGCCTTAGACTCATTGAGTGGTTTGGGTTGGAAAGGACCTTAAGACCATGTAGTTACAGAACCCCTGCCATGGCCAGGGACACATGGTGGACGGGGATGTGGGAGTGCATGAGGGATGAGTGGGAATGAAGAGGCAGGAGCAGGAGGCAGGACATAGCCCTGAGATTGGGAAGGGGGCTCAGGCATTGGAAGTCACAAACTACCAGGAGGGTTGAACCTGGACTGAGGAATAGAAGAGGTCAGGGTAAGGTGTGCGTGGCTAAAAATCCACTTACTGCCTTTGCAGAGAGTAGCTCCCTCTGCTAAGAAACCAGAATGGCCATTTCTCATTGGCATCTTCGTGACACATCTGAACAAGGGATTATTTCTGCCTCACTAGGCAGTTTGGGGATGTGTGTATGCAACCTTAGAGCTTCCTAGCCCCTTCCTCACTTGTCATAAGGGGTTGCTTACAGAGTGAGACATGGGACAAAGGAAAAATACCAAACAGTTTTCAGGTTGCCTGTGCAAACCTGACTTTACTATCTTGAATGGTAACAAATGCAGCCTCGGATTACCTGCTCACACACGGCATTTCCAACAGACTTGCAAATAGTTCAGGATATACAGACTGAGGGATGTATCACAGCTCCGGGAAGAAAGGCTGTCGCCTCCAGTACCTCTGCATTATTTGCTGCAGAAACTGGGAAAGTGTGCAGTGAATAAGATGGAGCAAAGGAAAGTCTCCTGGGATGGGCTGTTAAATACTGCCCTGGAGAACTCGATTTTCTTCCTGACGCTGCCTGAATTCCATGGGGTTTTAAATCACATCACTTCACTGACATTTTTCACAGGTGATGCCTGTGTGTTCTTCAATTTCTGGATTTCTTATCTGAGCCCTTCAGTCTGACTTGTTGAAATGAAATGAAGAGCACTTGGAGTTTCCAACGGAGATCAGGAGAGCTCTGCTTTGCTCTGGAGAAGTATAGTGCAATAAAATGCCACATTCCCTAAGAAAGTCAAATTGTAAATGTTTCAAATGAGTTAGCCCTGTTGACATTACTATCTCTGTACAAACCTCTATTTGTAAAATGGACATAAGGAAGTCTCTTCATCTCACAGGACATTTGTGAGAAGAAAGCCATCGTTTTGGGGAAAACACTCATATGCTAGGGAGTACATAGGGAGATGGATAATTCTGTCTCTACAATGAAATTTGAGTAACTTGTAATAAGGGAGGCATTGGTGGAGCATGGAACAAAGATGGAAACAATCTAAGGAATTAACTCCAGCAGTGTTGGATGCTCTTTCAGCAGGATAGGAGCGTTGCAGAGAGAGTAGTTTATGGCCAGGTAGTTAACGAATATCACAACACACATGGGATGGAGCTAAGCTAGGTTTGCAAAGGCAGACTTGCCTCAGAAGCCCTGTGCTCAGCACTACAAGCTGCTCCTTGGGTTACGGTTGTGCCACAGAACAGAGGGTAGCGTTAAAGGCACTGAAAGAAAGAGCAAGGAGGGCAACTGAGAAAATGCTTCTGCCAAGCAGTGCCAAGTGCCCTCACCCTTGGGTGCTCTCTGCACTGAAATGCATTTGCCCAAAGGTGCTTGTGCACCTTAGAGATAGGAGTCAGTGAGAGTTTGGATACCAGTAGGTACGCACATATGCAGCAGGGCCCAATTTGCAATGCAAATGTAGCTACTGAGGTAGATAAATTTAATTATTTAGAGACATTCAAGCCAGATTTCTGAGTGCCGCACTCATGTGTATTTGTCAAAAATAATCATTTGCTTCATTTACTCTGCAATGATTTTCATATTTTGAATTGTCACCTCAGCTCTTAAAGTTGTGATGTATGGCTGGCACCAAAATACCTGAGGAACTCCAGACAAAGAATAAATGCTTGGGAACGTGGCCGAGGCTGTTCCAGCTCTAGTATGACAACAAGCAGGCTTTATTGCTTAATACACAGACCTAATACCACCATCTGGCAGGTGCACACAGAGAGAAAGCAGTGTGTCAGAAAGTCAGATTAGCATTGTGCCTAGGTGTGTAGCCATGTGGAGGAGTCCAGGAACAGAAGCTGTGCGTTTCAGAGACTGAGACCTCAGCAGATGAATTCCCCATGAGGTAATGGGGAAATCTTGCTCTCCTTATTCACCTTGGTAATTTCACTGAGGTGAACTTGCATGAGAAAGGCAGGTGGGACCTGTATAAGTCTCTTGAATGGTACAGGAGGAGCATGCCCAAGGCAGAGGTCAAAATGACAATGCTTTGGTAGGGCAGAAATTGAAAGAAATTGGGAGCAGATGTGCAGCAAATTTTCTGAGATCATGCAACTAATTTTACTCTTTTCATATGCAACATTAGGAACAGTACATAATTTTCAGCCCAAGCAGATTTGGCACTGGCATATTTTAGAGGTTTTTCATGTGGAGTGGCGTACTGTAGCTCCAGACCCTCCGCTCCTCATGATTAATGTATGCTGCTTTCTGTGTGTGAGAAACCTCAACCTGTGCAGGTGTATAATGGGCACATAAATGGGAGATATCGAGAAAGGGTTTTTCCTCACAACTGCAGTGACTGAAATATCCTGAGAATTTTCCTTATTCATTTCATCAGATCTCCTAGCTTTGGTGAACTCTTTCCCTTTCTAAATAAGGAACCTGCTTGTTCTGCTTTTTGATGGATGATTCTGCTTAACCACCCAACATTTTACAACTAATGCAGTATTTCTGCAAAGGATCATATCTTGCAAATCAAAGATATGCTTTTGCATCATCATAAAAAAATATTAGGTGACAATGTCCGTAAAAATAATCTTCAGTCAGTATTTTTATCCTATCAAATTTTTTTTCTTGCCCTACCTGCTGTACATCATTGTGACACATTCTTTTGCTAAAAGACTTCTAGGTGGAAATATTAAGTTTTCTTTCCTTCAATAATATGTGTCTGGGAACCTTGATTTTTAAAAAGGAGACAAATTCTCCTCCTGTTTGAGGGCCTACATACAGATATTTTTGATTGTATAGACCTCTCATGAGCAAATCTGAGTTTGTTACCTTGGTCAGTTGTGGTCGGAGTTCAAAACACAAGTACACAAGACTGTAAGTCACTCCTTCTGGCTAATTAACATGATTGTATACTATCTGTCTTCCCATCCCAAATGAGGCATTTAGAGAAGCCTACAATTCCTACAGATTGTCGTGGGTCTGGTATCTAGACTAATGATAAAATGAAGAATCACTAGGCTTTTGCACTGACAAGATGGTCTTGAAGACCCAAGTCCATTATATTTTAGGATGTGCTTTCAAATCTTAGTGTTTCTCACTCATGCTGATTCACAGAGTGTAATGTACTTATCTCTTCATGTACCACAAGACAGGCAGGGGGATTGGGCATCCTGCTGGTAGCTGTGCCTGCAGAATCATAGAACCATAGAATGGTTTGGGTTGGAAAGGACTTTAAAGATGCCATGGGCAGGGACACCTTCTACTAGACCAGGTTGCTCAAAGCCCCATCCAACCTGGCTTTGAACACTTCCAGGAATGGAGTAGCCACAGGTTCTCTGGGCAACCTGTTCCACTGTATCACCACCCTCATAATGGTGGTGTTATGAGAATAAGAATTTCTTCCTTATATGGAATTCTTATATCTAATCTAAACCTACCCTCTTTCAGTTATTATAGCAACGTTTAGGTTTTGTCTAAGCTGCCAAGAGGTCTTTGAACTGGTGCCACCAAGGAAGTATTTCCCTACTTTTATGTGACATTATTGCTGCCTTGTCTGGCCGCCGTTTTCAGGTTCTCCTTTCAGACCCATCAAGAAAAATGGAAATATCAGTGGTTCAAGAAACATGGTCTCAGTATGATGATCAAAGCATTTGAATACCCACTTTATGTGGAATGTTGTAAGTCTGAAGAGGATAAAATGATTAAGTTTTGGCTACTCATAAATTTTTCAGCATCCTTTGTGAAGAGGAGGCTAGGCAGGCCTGGGTAGCAGTTAAAAGAAACAGCAAAAGAACTATTGATGGGTAGTGGAGAGGTGTCAGTTTATCATTTATTTGATTTTCCTGTACCGCTTCTTAGCTAGTTTGCATTAGGCCCAGTGTGGATTCATGAAATTTGAATGAGTTTACAATATTTTTCAGATAAGAGCAGACCTTGTGCAGAAAAAAGGTATTATGCAAGAGGTAGCATCAATTATGCAAGAATAGGGAGAAAGTACAGAGCAGCTGACTCAAGGCAAATAGACTAAGTGTTGGAGAATGCTGTGGTGCTGCTGATCTATCTTTTAATGATTATTTATTAAGAACAGACAATATGCGAGCTCTCCATTTCTGGCTTCTCTTCAGCTGGAAGCCATCAATAGAGGAAGACTAACAACAGTGGTTTTGAGATAGACATATATTAGGAGTGTGTTAGAAGCTACAAAGAGACAGAAAAATGGTGCAGGTATGGAAGGAGTATTGTGTTTACATTTTCTGCAATGAAAATAACATAGATTTGAATGCTGCTCTTGCTATTGATTCTCGTTGACTTCATTGAGAAATACACACAGTCAGAGACACGCAGTTTGATTTTATGTGGCTAAACGTTTAAGCAAAGCTGTCACCAGCTTTTCAATGAGAAAATTCAATTACTGGGATTTGGACAACACTTTCTATTTTCTCAGAATTATTAAGATCTGATATCATCCCCGTATTTTACAAACATTTTTTTTCTCCACTGTTTTATCCTTTTTACTAAGGGCATCAGTAAGTTTTATTTTGATTTTTTTTTCTTTTTTCTTTTTTTTCCCCCTCCTCATTGCATTTATTTCTTTGCTTCTCTTTCCCCCTATTCTGTTAATCTCTTTTCTTTCTTTGTATGCTTTCTGTTCTTCCATTTGCTCTGTTTTATCTCCACTGTTTAAGCTCTCCCACTTTTACATTAATAGGTGAGCCACAGTCAACAGTTTTAGATGGCCTGTCTTTTGCAGTAAAGAATCAGCCTTTCCATTTTGAATATACGTGTTCTTGATAACTTTGAATGACTTTCTCTAGCAGTTTGAAATGGTGAAAGAGGAAGTATGAGGTGGGATTGTGATGAAAGATGATTCTGTAAAACCAAATGCTGTGGTGCATATGATATTCTCCATTCTGAAAACATTAAAAAAGACATACTTAAAGATTGGTTTTGATGGTGCTGAACACATTAAACACCTAATACAGTCTTGCTATCAAGTGCTGCTTGCAACACAAACACTTCATAGCGTTCTGTTACTGAACCCCTTAATTTTCTCCATTGAAGTCACAGGGAAATTTATAGAACTACCTCCTTGTAATGCAATCATCTAAAGACCTGAGTGCATCTGGAAAAATAACTGTAGCTCTGTTTAAGCTTTCCTTTCTCTTCAAAATTTGCTTACTGAAGGACCTTGACAGTTCTCTGACATTGTTTGGCATCCTCAGTGTGTTACATGACAGAAACTGTGTTAGCTGGTCTGTCTGGCACCCCTAAATTTCATGACAGAGGTGAATTGAAAGTTCTCAATACATGCATTAATTCTTTGTTCCAAGAAGAAGAAGGAGAGTTGTTCCTGTTGACCCATGTACTGTACCCTACCATCCTCATTGATCTGAAATGGGGGACACTTCCAGTACAGTTGTAGTTTCTTCTAGGTAGGAACTATTAAAATGAGATTTGAGACTAAGGTCATAATCCTTTTCCTACCACTTGTGTGCAAAACAAGTGTAAGCGTATATAAAATACACTGTTGGACTCAATGATCTTAAAGGTTTTTTCCAACCTAAGTGATTCTATGACTGTGATCACAGTGAATGAGAACAGCTCAGCCAAAACTATGGAAGATATAGGGGACATAAAAGGCAGAAATGGGATGCCTGGAGGAGTGCTTCTTCTGTTTCCCTGGTTAATCTTGCTTCTCTTCAGCCAGCTAATTTGGAAAGTGGGACCCCAAGAGGGTCCCTAGTTTGGCTTTGGCAGTAATTCCCACTGGCCTGCTTAATCCAGATGTTAACATCTAATTCAGATACTCAAATTAGGAGGTTAGTACACTCCACTGCATCAGTGGAGAGAGAGATCCTGCAGAGCCTGTTAAAAGCAGGAAGGAATCTTTGCACTGAGGATAAAAGGAATCTGGTGGGACACTTGCCTGAGGCAGGTGGTATGAATACTCAAATATGGAGCAAAGCAACTGCAGTGAAAACACACTCACCTGAAGCTGTGCTAACATAATTTTGAATAATAAATATGTGAGAGGAAACCAATTTGCTTTTAGATATCCCACAAACAGAAGAAAATCATCAGATAAATTATTCATTGTGAATTATTTGCATAGACTGATAGGAACTTATTAAACACCAAAAGACTGATTTGCAAGAAAGAAATTAAGAAGGTCTTTAGCCTGGTATTTCTTTTCTCCTAAACTTCAAATGATTGACTATCCAGCAAATGAATTTGTCTCTTCTGCTCTTATTCTGTTCTTCCTGGACCATCCTTACTGAATGTTTTATGGCAGAGTTTTTCCTCTGAGCCAAATAGCTTGAATTTCACAGCTACATATTAAAGTGCATCAGAAAACAGTTGAAGACATCACATTTTTTCCGCTTACTTGTGGCTAAATTGCTACAAATTTTTAAATTGCTGTACTTAAAAGTATTAGCTACAGATACATAAATCTCCCATTTTTTTTGAACACATCCCAGCCTGTACAGGCCAAGAATCCAGCTTTTCCATTAAGTAATATGACAAGCAATTCTAGGTGCCTCTGTTTCTGAATACCCAGTCTTAGCCAATTTAAAGGGACATCTTGGGGCAACCTAAATCGCTATACCATATTTGAGCTGGAAAACCTGGATTCTTGTAGAAAAAGGGCTGAATCAGTATCTAGGTTGTTTCAAGCATTTTTTTTTTTTTTGTGTAACCTGTTCTTTAAAACCTGCTAAAGATGGCTCCACAGAAAGCCTAGGCAGCATATTCCCAGTGCAATGCCTATTCTTGGAATTAGGGTATGCAAATTAAATTATATTTGCAGCAAGTTAAGCTGATTTTGTCTTGTCCCACCTTCAGGGGACACAAGAAATGTTTGATACCTGTCTTTATATATTCTTTTCATAAAGAAAAGAGTTACTGTGGTTCTCCCCAAACTCATCTCTCCTAGACTTAAGTAGGCTTTCCTGCAGCAGGTGTATTTTCCTGATTCCTTATTATCGTTCAATTCTGTACTCTTTCCAAGCGCCATGCCCACAGGGTTCAGCTGAAGAATCATCAGCTCCAAGAAGAACAGGAAAAAGAATATGTCTTCTATGTCTTCTTCTGTATGTTATTCTTTAAATAAGTTGGGTAAGAATTAGGTGTGGTGGCTTTGTAGCATTGCCAGGTTTTACTCATGGTGAAGCAGTGACCAAGTGCAACCTCAGATACTCTTTCGCAGAGTTGCTGTTTAACCAGTTTTTCCACACCTTGTGTTTGCACCATTGATTTCTCTTTCTCCTATGGATTTGCCTTGTTCCAAATTTCTTATTGTTGATTTCACATCATTGTTCCAGTGGGTCAAGTGCATTTTGACTTCTGTTCTCAACTTTTGTAATTCTGCAGTCCTTCCTGTCTTAGACTGACAATATTTTATTAATACAGTCACCCTTTCACTATCCATGTTAGTAGTAGTGAAAAAGTTGACCAGAGCTGGCCCTGGACAGTCCATGTGGGATCGCCCTTTCTTGTGTCTGCTAAGGATAACATTGAGCATACAAACTATACACATACACACATATACAGTGCAAATGTGTAGTGATACAGTAGAGAGATGGAGTTCAAATTTGACATGATAATTCCTATTGTGCCACATTGATTCTGGGATTTGAAGACAATTAAATCTCATAATCACTTCCCCACCTTCCCCCCCCAAATAGTGCCATTTGACACTCTAATTGCTTCGTGTACAAAGCACAGACCAAAACTGCTACCACAAAAAAGACTACGATTCTGTAACCACTGGAAAAAAGTAATGATATAACCCCTCCACATATGATTTAATTCTAGCACTCATTTTACTTACACTTGACTCAGAGGACATTTTTTGTAAAACTGGGTAGCATTTTGCCCCTTGCTCACTCAGCAGCATTTTGGATATCAGCGGTTAGATCATCTTTCTCTGTTACTGTGGTTTAGTGAGGAAAGCAGAAAGTTGCTCATTTTGCCAGAGTTACAGATTGCTTTCCTTTGCCAGTGGAAGTTGTGTTGGCTTAGACTGGAGAGGAATGGGCTGAGATCACCTTTTCGCACTGAAGTATCTTCTGTGAGCTAAATGAGGATGAGAATAGATGAGGAGAGAGAAGGAGGGTGACGGTGTGGGAAGGCAAGGTGCCAGGAAAATCCTTCTCTGAAGAAAGACAGAGCTGTCTGGAAATGTGTGTCGTCACTCCCAGAGAAGAAGGGGACAGTTCTGCTGGAGGTCTGCGGAGCAGTGCCTTTGCATGTTATGGAGACTTGGTGGGACAGTTTGTGGATCCTTGGGCAAACTGGCAGGAGCCTGGTTTTCTGCAGAGCTGAGCATCACCTCCCTGTTTTTAGGGCATGCTGGAGCTTTACTTGATCTCCAGCCACACTTGGAAGACCTTTTTTGCCTTTTCCTTTCCCCTTCAGCTTTGTGGCCGAGAAGAGAGCCCAGGCATTAGAAACCCTTTGGCAGTTCATTACTGGCACAATGGGCCATAAACACATTGCTGGAAAAATGCAGTCCTTTAAGCAGTGACCTAGTTAAGGCTTCTACTTCTGCAGAAATTTGGTTTTCCCACCTAGCTAACCCCTGGTAAGTTGTTCTTTTTCTCCACTGTTCTCTCTAAAAGGCTGTAGCCCTCTCTTTGCAGGTGTTATTCAATCAAACAGGCACTGCATATTCCTCGCTACTCATCACCTAGTTCCCCCAAGCACTGACCGAGTCATTGCCTACCCATCAGAAGTTGCATAATGCTGCAGAGACACAATGGAGAAAGGGATATTTTTAAATGTGTGCTTTATTTTCTTTTAAACCTGTATAAATAAATACAAAATGACAAAGAAGTTCATGTTTACTAAACATTGCATTTGATTGTATGACATTACACAGTGTGTGTCACAATAGTTCACCTTGTAATTGTGTCCTTTTAGCTGTTGGTGCATAATTCTATAACTCATAGGATACAATTAGTCCTGAAGCTGCATCCAGCCACCCTTTTAGTGGAACCCCTGAGTGCTTACAATTGCAAGAGCATATTAGGGGAGTGCTTGAGCCAATTGGCCAAAATTGGGGAATTTCATAAGAGGTTTGGCATAGCAGAATAAGCTAATGGGAGGGGCAGGATAGATTCTCAACAAAAGAAAAGGTATTAAAGGTTTAGAGCACTTTTATTTCTGATTTTCTTCCCCTTAGCAGTTACAGAAATATATCTGAAGTAATCAAAGTCGGCAGAGATCACAGTTCATTTAGGAATGCGATTTTTTTTCACGCTCACTGAGAGCAGGCAAATGGACAAACCTCGCATGATCAGTTTTTACCTGAAGCGCTGGGTCATATTTTGATAAGGGTAAAAATATACCACTTGATGAAATGCTGATTCTCCGAACCACTCACCATTCTCACCCAGTGAAGGTCAACTGCCAAGGTTTTATAGATGTACTCTGGTCATGATTTGCTTGATGCTTCTTTAAATTGTACTCCATGTGCTTTTTCACATTCATTCTCTCTAATTCTCTTCAGAAGGCCTGAATACAGCTACTTTAGCTTCACGCTTATTTTTATATTTGCTGGGAACAATTTTCGTATTTTGTTTGGCCTAGTTAAAGCAAATTGCTTTTTTTTTCAGGTAGATTAGAATTTGTATAGATTTTTTTTCCATTATTCTGTGAAATACATGTATTTGATATGCATTTTAGGAATGGGGATAGCCATAAAGGATGAGCCTTGACTACTTGAGATCAATGATTGGCCACCTAAATATGGTTTATATTTGCTCACTGGCTGACTTCATGTATATTAATGGGAACTATGTCTAAAGAAACAATTATGGATTTGAACAGTGTGTGAGCTCTAGGGAACTGGTGACATTACACATAAACCATACCAAGAAGTTAAAAACTGTAGAGGAGTTCTGGAGGTTGATGGTCTTTGCCTGACTTTATTTTGCCTCGATCAGGAGGTTTTATGGTAATGTTTAGCTGATTCTGCATTCAAATCTGTTTTTTGCTATTGTTTGCATTTCCTATTGCTTTCTCGTGAAGTGCTGCTCACTTGCAGTTCATCTGACCCTGGCTGATGGATTTAGAGCTCAATACCTCAATACCTTCCTTCCCTTTGGCAGCATTTTAAAATAAGGTTGGTGATTATCTGCTTTACTGGGGAACTATTTACCACTTTACTGTTCTATAAAACGATTGTATCCAAGCACAGGTACCCTACTGATTTGATACTGGGCATACTGCTGTTACCTGGCTCTGTGACAAGGCTGACACATTAAAGAAGTAAGTCAGAAAAGATACATTTTCTCAGCTCACTTTCTGCCTCTCTCCTCCTGCACAGAAGTTCTTGTAAATGATTTCATATGCCTCAAATTTGTCAGACTCAGTAAGACTTTCCTATCAGAACAAAGGTAAAAATGTGAACTTTTTAAAGAAATCCCAGTATTTTCTGCTGACAATCTCAAATCCAACAACTCTATCCTCGTCTTCTCTTCCTTCCAGCATTCTATTTCCACTGGGCAGCATGTTTTGAAGCCAGCTGTTATGTTCTGTTTGGATTATACTGAAACCCCATAGTTCCTCCTGGCTTAATAGTGGAATATTGAGCACCTTTCAAAAATTTGGTAGTGGAAAATGAGCCTCATAAAATCACTGGTAATTGAGCCTCATAAAATCAGCTGCCACTTAGCAAAAATAATGGGACTTTCACTTGCTTTCCAATTCTCTTCTTCCTGCTGTGGCCTCCTTCATTTCCAAAGGTACTAAGAGAGGATAGAGATGGCAGGTGTGGAAAACATTCTGGTGTGAATAAACAGGTCATATTTAAAAAGATTTGTTTGATCTAAACAAAGTCTCTTTCACCAAACAGTTATCTCAACAAAGCCTGAAATATGAATCTCAGAAGAGCTGCATGGCATAGAGCCAAAGGCTGAAGGCTACCAAGCACTGGAAAAGCGCAAGCATAAATATGCCTGGATGGCATCCAGAGCACATGTACATCTTAGCACATCTACAGAGCACCACAGGGGCCGATTATTCTTGTAAGCTTTTAAAGAACATTAAAAATATGAATGCCCTCTTTAGCACCGCTTTCTGATGAAGGACTAACAAAGCTTTGTCCTGCAGTAGCTCGGGTATGGGTTGTTTCCCATTGTAACCATGCTGGTCTGTGCTTGCCCCTGTGTTCTGGGTCCTCAGTCACTCAGGCAGTGTCAGAGGGACTGTCTGACTTTAGAATATGAACTGACAAAACAAAACTCAGCCTTTGGCTTCAAGAGGAAGAGGAAAACAGTTGTCTGGAACGTGATGGGCAGTGCTTTAAACAAATGATCCTAGCTATAACTCCTGTGATGTCTGTGGAGAGGTGCTGATGTACACAGAGAGTACATCATTAAAGTACTTTTCCCATCTTTCTTTTTTTTTCCCATTTCTACCTTACCCAAGTTTCTCAGTTTATATCTGTTCCTTACAATTGTCAATAATTTAAAACTCTTACCTTATTTTCAGCCTGTTGCTGGAACAGACCACCTGAAGAGCTCTCCAGGGCTGTGAGTACATTTGGGAGATGTTCTGTGCAGGTTTTTATGGAGTTATCTTCAATAAATTTAGGCATTTCTCATCTGAGTCAGCTTTTTGTCTCCCTTTACTTTCCAGTTTCCAATGTGTATTTCTCATTTTTACTTGTGAAATGTTCTCCATAAATTTATTATTTGCTTTTCACTTCAAACATTTTGTGTTCTGAGATCTTGGCTTTTGAAGCACACACTGGGCAAAAAAAGGAACTCACAGATCTTAGCAATCCTTTCCATAATTCTGAAGTCACATATCTCTGCTCCAGATTTCCCCTTTCTAAGCCAGTTCTTTTAACCTTTTTCCTGAAAATTAGATTCTTCAGGCTTGGTGTCACCACTGACTGTGAGGCAGTAACTCTTCCTTTGATGGAGAGGTTTGGAGAGAGCTGAAGTGTAGTTTAAATGGTATTCTCTCTCTCACTCTCTTTACTCTCCCTATTTTTGCAACTTTGGTATTATAAATCTGCTGTATAACATCCACAGAGATGGTGATATTAAGTGTAATATGATGTCCTGACACTGAGCTTTGAATGCTTCTCCTTTCTAAATGTAATAATATATGCTATGTCACTTGTATATGCCAGAGGCATGTCAGAGCAGCAAAACGTTGCTGGCTTTCCTGTAATAGCTGCTGCAGTAAGATCCAAACTATTGCCAGAAATGACTCCCATCAGAGGGGCTAATGAACAGGAATAATTGTGAAATTGTAACGTGGCTACTGCCCCTGGAGCCGGCACCAGGAGAGGCTCAGCAGAATCCCACCTCTCTTGCAGCCAGGGATAAGGTACACTGATTGGTAAAACTGTCGATAGGCAAGTATGGAGCAGTCTGCAATAGCACACTGAGAGGAAAGAAAAGAGAAGAATTCAATTGCAGATGTTCTTGACTCAGGAATCACTTTAAAAGAGCCAGCATTTCCCACTTGTCACTGTAGGTAAAGTGCCTGAGGGCTCACTTTGTCCAGAAAGAAAACTGATCTCATTTTCAAAAGAAAAGAAAATAAATCCCTCAAACATATGAGCATTTTATCAGAACATATGGCTATTTCAGAAGCATTAAAAGTCAGCTGCTTTTCTCTAGGTAAGAGTTGCAATAAAAAAGTGAGGGTCCATTTGTTATTTTTCAGTAAGTTACGAGCCAGAATCCATTTGACTGATCTCTTTTTCTGTATGATATTATACATATATCATGCTAAAGTCTTCAGTTCGGGGCTCCAGATTAGATTATGAATGATACCCACCTTTTATTCCAAAGCAATGAGGTACTGAATCTATATCTGAATTCATATAATTAGGCAGCTGTGAATTTTTATTTTCCATACATGGACAGACTCTGTCTTTTATTAGACAGCCTTCATATACAGTACAGCTGCAAATCTTCCATATGCACATATAATTTTGCTCACCCCTCATTCTACCTTAGCCCTTCCTTGCCTTTGCAACTCTGAAGTTTTTATATCATTACTCTCCCATCTGCCTGACACAATAAAACCTGAGTATTTCCCTTTCTAACAGCTTTGCATTTCTGCAGCTAGCTTCTTTATTCCTAAACTCCTCATCGACTTCTCTGTCGCTCCTCCCCTGCTGAATCATTACTAATTTCAGGACAGCTAAACTATTCTTCCTACTAGCTTTCAACTATGTTGCTGGGTTGGCTTTTCCTCCTCTTTATATGGAGCCAACTTGAGCTGGGCGTATAAAAAATACATAATTGGTGTGGGGGTGTATGCACTATATATACATTAGTGGGGCATCTCATTTTTCTGAATATAGATGACAAATATGAAATCATTTTTACTTGTAGCATCAGTGAACAGATTGCTTATTATGAAATATAATCAGTATGTGAAGGCATGTTTTCTGCAAATTGTGTTTTCTGGCATTAATTTGTTTGTATACATTTAAAATTTTGTTTCCAGCAAACTTCACCTGCGCAACTTGGCAATTTCCAGGAAGACAAGTGTCAGTCTTACTCGAAAGTATGCCTGCCACAGAATAGAGCATATTTAAGGGGACTGAGTGTGGGGAAAGAGAAACAGAGCAAAATATTCTGCATTTATTTATAATGTACTCTATCGCATATAGTCCGGATACCCAGCTACAAAGGTCTTTAACATAATTCTTACATTTCCCATTTGTATAAATTTTTAAGTGAACTTTTGTTCTGCTGATGGACTGTTAGATGTCTTATTCCCCAGTTCTTTCTAGGTAGGTGCTTAGCATGTATTTCAGTTATTCTCTGCCAGCAAGCTGAAGTCGGCAAAACAAATCCTGTTCTCCTCAGTAAATTCATTAATCTTTATACCTTTAAGTGACAATTACAGTGAATGTAAACATGAGCACACATCACTGTTTTGAGTCTGTAATCCTGCTTAGTTTCTGTATGCAAATTGGTGGTACAAATAAGGAAATGTGGTATTTTGGAATATTCTGATTTGTATGCAGCAGTGTAACAAGTACACACGGAATTCAGACATGTCATTTGTGAATGTTTGTTGGGCTCAACTGTATTTCTCGGTAACCTAAAAAATCAGACTTAACATGCCTCTAATTTGAAGATACACATAATGATGTTTTTTCAGAATAAAATACACTGATTAAACATTTGAAAAGCCTGATTTTTGTAAATTAGATCTATGGAGACCTGTGTGAAGGAGCTCTTGTCAACACAGACAAATGAGGCACACCAGTCTTGTATGGGAGTTTTGCCCTCTTATTTCTGGTGCGGTGCTTAGATGTAGCCTCTCTTACATTAGATTAGCAATTAGTAAATGGATGTAATTTGATTTTCTGTTTCAGCCAGAATTTTTGCCAACAGTGCTTGTGGATCCTGAATTTAAGGCAACACAAGAAAGAATGACTGGAAGGGACAAGGCCAGGACCTGTAACAGGTGACAGGAGTCACCTTTAGATTGCAGACCCAAACTTCCCACTAAACTAAAGTGTCCAAAAGCCCTTTGCAGGCAGAACCCCATTAGCTGTCAGACATGCTGCTGCTTGCAGTGACTGGGTTTTGGTCTGGCTCACCTGCTTTTTACAGTAAACTGCTTCTTATTTAATTGCTGTAACCAGGTGTAACAGAGCAGCTGTAAATATCACCCTTAGCTCTAGCCATGGTGGCTTGCTTCTTCGTTGAACCAGTTGGTTCAGGGTTGCTGCTCTCCTCCAAAATATGGCAAAAAGGTCTACCAGGATGTGGGAAGAGTATGATAGATCACTGTCATGGGAAGATCCTGGGGCAGAGGCTGTGGTTCTGCTGGGGAGTAAGGGGGTGGGTCTCTCAGTGATGATATGGCTTCCTAAGTTTTTGGATGCTAAGGTGTTGATATGAAAACTTTTAATAGTAAGTATTCTGTTTAATAGTAATATTTCAGGTCTACCTACCAGATCTCAGTAGGTCTAGTTCTTGTTTGAGCAGATAACCCTAAACTTTTGATCAAATCCGTTTGAGATTTTATCTTATATGTTGGTTGCCTGCTTGGGTTGAGTTTCCTAGCTGGATTAGCTGGGAACTCCCTGCAAAAAGGGTTTGGATCCCACTAACATGGAAATGAATAGATGTGAAGTGAATGCATTTTCCCTGTGCTTGCTGCTGGGCATTATGCAGCCCAGGACAAGAGGAAGTACTGGGGAAGAAGGGCACTCTTTGTCTTGGGGACGCTGCTGCCCCTGAGCTGCTCCACCACCCCTCTCTGATGCTGAAAAGCGTGCACAGACTGATTATTTGGATTAGGCCAGGCAAATCAGTTTGTTGGTTGGTGATGGCACGGGACTTGTATAGCAGTTTGGGAGCACAAGAAGCAAAGAGAGAGACAGCCGTTTTATTTTAGGCTTATGCTATACATTGAGGTTCATTATACAATTTTTTTTTCCTAAATTAATACAAAAATAGTAAAAATAGGTTAAAAAAACCCAAACAAAAACCCCTGACATCTTGCAAGCCATTTATTTGACGCACAGATTAAGACTTCTTGGATCTCAAATAATCTAGAATTATTTATGCTGATTTTTTTCCTTTTCCCAAAAAAAGGATGATGACTTGCAGAACACCAATGACATCAGACCATCTCTTGCCTGAGAAGCGGCTGCCCCAGGCAGCCCCAGGAGATGCTGAGGTGCCCTCTCTCCAGGCAGGAAGCTGTGCCAGGATCACGATAACGTGAGTGGTGGCATGCCAGGGCATGCTGCTCTGCCCCAACCTACACACCATGGGCAGGAATATGTGTTTGAATTCCTTCCCAGGATGCTTTTGACATGTCTTTCTCTGAACACCCCCACAGTTCGGAGCTAGAGCTCCTCCCTGTTCTCTAATGAGATTGGGAAGGGGGTGAAGGGAGATAAGGTTTCCCTGCATCTGCACTGGGCTGGGACTGCTGGGGGTGCCCTGCGGTGATGGTGTGGTGCCTGGCCTATGAGTGGAAGATACTGCCCACCTTTGGGGAGGAGAAGGGGCTCTCTTCCCTCCATGCCCCCTTCTCATCACACTTGTGTGTACCCCAGGAAGGCTTACTTATTTTAAAATATTTATAAGAAAATAAATGGCAAGTAGTTTTAGTGATAAATGCAGGGAAGAAATGCTTTACCCCTACATAGCTAATTGTACAACTTGATTTGTATGTATCGGGGTTTTAACACCCATAGATGCCGGGGGGGAGAAAAAAGCTGTGGGTAATCCTTTCTGACC
>JANHGB010049926.1:7692-30687 GCA_026283785.1 Coracopsis vasa
ACCTTAGAGGGGTACTGTCATCTTTCCTGGAATAATTTGTGAACACATGGAAACACAAAATACGGCAGTTCTTTTTTGTCTAAAATACAGGGCTGGTATAACAGGTATAACAGGAGTAGCACTTAAAAAATTTAGAGTGTGCAGCATCTTAGAAGCATTGTGGAGATAAATTATAATGTTCATATAAATATGTGCCTGTCTAAATTTAACACCAAGATACAGTTGCCTGAGTAAGTGACTGGATTTTTAAAGATGCTGCACACTGAGAATTCACCTTGACTGAAGTGCTGAACTGAAATCACAGACATGCCACTTGTGCATTTCCTCATCTCCTGTACATACTTCACTTCAAGATGATCACTCTCAGATGATCAAAAGACATCAGTATTTGGAGGTGTATTTTGATATGATTTCTTGAGCTTGGGCACAAATACATAAAAAGCCTGGATTTGTCAACAGTGAAATAACCTACATAGAGGTTACAGATTCTGGTTTGTTTCTCATTAACTGAGCATTTAACAAGTACCACTGCAACTAGAAGTAATGTACTATTGTTTTAAATGAACTTTGCTGTGTGATTTTAAAAAGTACTAATTCAAGTTCTAAAGCATTGCTAAATGCAAGAGCCTTAGTGATTTTATAAGTACTGTAACATATTAGAACTTCTAAAGACCTTGGAAAGGTAAATGCTTCTCCAGGTAGCTTTTGACTCTATTGGTAGCATAAAAATAGCATTCAGACCTCCTCTTGAAGGACTTTCATTAGCATTTATGAAATAAAAGGAGGATGACTACTGTTGTGCCAGTTATCTACAAAGTATTTGATGAGCATTTCTAATTTGTAGATTCATAATATCCCATTTCTACTTGTAAAAAGTTGGGACTGTTCAGCGTGGAGAAGAGAAGCTGCGTGGAGACCTCAGAGCAGCTTCCAGTATCTGAAGGGGACCTACAAGGATGCTGGACAGGGACTCATCATCAGGGACTGTAGTGGTAGGACAAGGGGTAATAGATTTGAACATAAACAGGGGAAGTTAAGGTTAGATACAAGGAAGAAGTTCTTTACTGTGAGGGTGCTGAGGCACTGGCACAGGTTGCCTCAAAAAGTGGTAAATGCCCTATCCCTGGCGGTGTTCAAGGCCAGGTTGTATAGAGCCTTGGGTGACATGGTCTAGTGTGAGGCGTCTCTGCCCATGGCAGGGGGTTGGACATAGGCGATCTTAAGGTCCTTTCCAACCCTAGCAATTCTGTGATTTAAAAAGAATATCAAGTAAAACCATTAGAGTGAAGAAATTTTCTTGTACCACAGCTGAAGATCTCTATGTAGGCATCCCCAGCATTTCATCCGAGTACATAAATCAGGGAAATAGTCAATAGACTGAACAAATTTAAAAGATGTAAGAAACTTCATATGCCATTCCAATTTGATTCATAACAAATGATGTATATTATAAAAGCATACTGATATTACTTCATGCAACTACCTTAGAAAAATGGTTTTGACTTAGAAAGATTAGTTTCTGTCACAAATCGTATTTATTTTTCCTGCAGGTAGAACTCAGGGTGCCAACAGTGTTCTGGTAAAAGTTAAATTACTCCTATGGTGACGGCAAGTGACAGACTTCATAGTGTTGCCTTTTAAAAAAGATTTAAAGTTTCAGTTTCAACAGTGTATGGAATAGCCTTTTGAGGAGTAACAAAGCTCCAGTTCTTTGCTTGATGTGATGCTCAGGAGAATGTTTCACTCCAATGTGTGGTTTCAGAGATGAAGCTGGATTGTTCTCTACTATAGTGGTGCAGACCAGTATGGTACCAATGCTCTCCTGGTTATTTTTGCTGCAGCATTACATTCCTGAGTAAAGGAGAAAAGTGATTTAAAGGGGGGGAGTGATTTTAGCTTCCGAAGACAATATATATACTTTGGAGCAAATGTGTCAGCAATTTATGTTTTTACGAGCCATTGTACATTAATTATATTGTATAAAGAGTATTAACATTTAATATATTGAGTGACAAAAGTGTTATTTTATTGCCAAAAAATTCATGGTAACTGACCTTGTCTGAACTCTGACAGCCAGTATCTAAGAAATGATTATTTGGACCTGGACATCCATCCTATACTGAAGCAGCTTATCTTAGAATATGTTATTTTAAACTTTCAATTTTGAATGAGAATTAATATACTGAGTGTATTTTCATCTCATTGTCAGTGTGCTAGATAGAAATAAAATATCCTTCCTTATCCTGAATGCTGTTTTATGGCCATTCAGATTTAGTATTCTAATGGCCTCCTGACCCTCCCTGCTGAGAAATGGAGACAGAAACATCCTCAGACTATTTTTCATTAAGTGGCTGCAGATTTATTTAAATTGATGAAAAGTCATCTCTAATTACAGCTAATCATAATGCAGATGATGATAAGGAAAAGGTAGCATTTAGGTGAATTATCAATCATTCTTTTTTAGTGCATTCTAATTAGAGTACCAACTGTTCTCTCAGAAAAAGTACTTTGTAATAAGAATAAATCAACTGTTTGTTTACCTGTGTTTGTATCTGTCTTGGTTTTATATACCTAGCCCACTGTACTGAGTGCAATCGTATTTAAGGCGATGTAGTTTAGGCTAGTGGGAATTTAAAAATAGTAAATATTTAATATGTTGATAGTACCTTTTAATTTCAAAGGAATTTGTAAGTATCTCTAACAATTGAGGCTGATTATTTACTGAGTGTGAATAGTATTTTGGTAGTATCTATGTTTTTTGCTGCTATAAGAGATCATGGGTGGTAATTATTTGTACTGTATGGCCCAAAGAACTTGATTGTAAATATTTTATTGAATTAAGCTTTGTATTACAAAAGGACTATTTGGGTTGTAATTATCAAGCTAAAATCAATATCACTTTCCCAGACTGCTGCTTTATATGTAAGGGTATTCTTAAATACGATGGCATAATCAATAAACAACCGGACACGTTCCATTTGCAGTCATTAACTCCAGCCAGCAGTAGTTTTTCAAGGGACCTTCTACTTTCTGTGCTATTAATAAGTGTTCTACTTCTTCCCATCATACTTATTACGTGGAGCCAAAAAGCCTGGGCAAAAATATGTTTGGGTTTTGAATACATTTAGTCTTCCACTGCTCGTTTCTCATTTCTTTTGGTGGCAAATACATCTATTGTTGCTGAAATGGAATTCTTAGCTTTTCTTTTCATAAAGATAGCTATCGAATGAAGTTTTGGGCAGGAACTGGAGAACCTTCTCCCATACTGTGAGAGAAAGCCCTGTTTATTAATGATCCCATTGAAGAGCTAAAGTTTATTAACCTTTGTGGCTGCTGAAAGCACGCGCGAAATGTTTGTCTCTGCGTTTCATCCATATTAGGCGATGTGAACTCCTAAGCATTGATTTAGCTGGTGTTCTGGGAGGGACCATTCCAAAGACTAAGCCTAGCTGCTTTATGATACTGAAGTCAATGATGTATACTCTTTCTAATTTCTCTGTGTCAGCAGATCTGACTTTTCCAGGAATTTTACAAGTGTTGCAGCTTAGTCCTCCTAGCACAGTCTAAAACATTTGCAACAACAAAACAGTTGCTGTTGGGTAGTTGAGGAAAGCAATCACCTGCCATCTGAACGTTCTCTTCAGTCTGTACAACAAATTCATCTTTCTCAGCCTCTTCCCATACAGTGCTTTCTCCAATTTCCCACTGTTGTGGTGGCCTTCCATTTGATGAGCTCGACTTCATCAGTGTCTTTCATGTTCCAGGCAATGGAAAGCTGGTTGGAGTGCTCCAGACGTGTCTCCCAGGTGCTGACTGGAGAGCAGTAATCACATCGCTTGACCTTCTGGCTATGCTCTAACTATTAGTCTTACTTTATACTTGTTACTTCTCCCTAAAAGCAATGACAGACAGCAAAAGGGGCTCCAGCTGTATGGAAGAATGAGACATTTTTCACTTTCCATTCTCATAATCAAGACTAAAGAGTTTTAAACTATCTGTGTTGTAATAGCCTCATGTTCTTGATGAATAGGCACAGCAGGATGTCTTTTCAGCTTTGATAAAGGGTGCATCTGTTATCGTTATTAGTATGATTGTTCAAGAGCTAAATTAAAAACTTGACTTCGTTTTAGCTTCTAAGGAAAGGAGGCGTCAGTGCTGGAGATACTGTTTTGGTTTTGTTTCAAAACAATATTTGTAAATATAAGACAACTGAAAGTAACTTCTTGCTTTAAACTTTTTATCGGTGAACTTTGCTATTGTTCTGATTAGTTTGTTTTAATCAGAATTTGTTTTAGAGTGGACGAGTGTAAAAGTATTGTTTTGAAAGAGGAAGAGATCTATGGTACAGTTTTATTCAACAAAAATCTCATTTACTGTATAACAGGTTACAGATAAGCCGTATGTCGGCTTTGAACCTGGAAGAAAATTGTTATTTCTCAGAATAAACTCATTTTACATAGAGGAATGGCAAAATAAATAGCTAAAACAGAAAAAAGCTCTTTAGAAAATAGTGTATTAACCACCTTCTAAGGTCAAAGCCATTGGAACTCTTTTGGGTTTTTTTTTGATAGTGAAACTAATTTGAATGAAAACTCCAGTTACGCATATATCCTTACAAGTGTTCATGTAGTTTGTGCCCAGTTTCTGTAATCAGTACATTATAGGGGGTACAAATAATTTCACTGAAGTTTTGCAAGGCAGTGATGCTACTCTGCTGAGAGCAGGTACAGAACCTCCAGATAAATAGCAGTACTTTTGTCTTCCACATGCTCTTTTCTAATCTGAAAAGGCTGTTATGTTACTTGGCAAGGGGGTTGAAATTATACACATCATAAAGAAACGATACATATTTTGAGGCATTGTGAGTGTGTATATCTAAATTGTTTCTGGGATTCGAACTCAGAGTATGCAAAGTAACTATAGGACTTTATAAAGCATGTTTTTTGTTCTGACTGCTAAAGTAGCTTAGGAAAATGATTTAGTATGTTTTGTTACTAATACTATGCATATATGTCTATTTTTTGCAGGCAATAAAAATGGTTACAAATTTACCTCAATCATTAGATTCATTTTCTCATCAGTCTTTTCTAGCATATTTGTTCAGTCCCATTTAACTACAAACCAAGTATATGGTACTTCTGAGAGCTGGTAAAAGAATTATTGATGCATTGTGTACTGATAAAAGATACTCTTCCATAATGACTGGGTAGAGGAAAAGAAAGAAACTATCACCTGAACAGTACTTCTGATTTAAGATCTCCAATGAAACGTCCTTAAAAATTAAGTATCTTCAACTGGATGCCAGCAAAGTGTATTCATAAATGTCTTAACATATACCCGTGACCATGTTTGAAGCACTACAGCACTTAATGATAAGGCCCAATAGTGTTGTCAAACTAGCCAGCCTCTGATGAAATTGTTCTGTAAATGACTGGCTTTATAGATTAAGGTACTTAGGTTGATTAAGGTACTTATACTTTTATATACAGATTAAGATAATTTTTGGTTATAATTCTAGAAATAAGTTTAATATGACTATTTTCCAAACCCACTGTATCTATGCAATTATTTAAATTCTATTTTTTAGTAATATGCCATTTTGGCTTTTTTGAAATAGGCAGAGAAGAATCAAGAGCTTGATTTTTCTTCAGTATTAGCGAGAAATCACCAGTTATATTTTGAAGGCACTTTTATATAACTCTTTTACTTGACAGGATTATGTTGTAAAACATGTTTTTCTCTGAGCAAAGAGGGTTTGGGGTTTTGTTTTTTTGTTGTTGTTGTCTTGTTTATCTGCTTGACTTCGTGCTTTAGACAGTAGACATATGGTGTGTAGCTGTGACCTAAGCACTTCTGTCATCGTCTCTGGAATTTCTAGAGATAATGGGATGTACTCCCATTTTATTTGCATTCACCTAATATCACAAAATTCAGCTTAGTAACCCTGTCTCTCTCACTTGCATGCATGTAATTTCGCTAAACTTATCCAGATTTTCATCCTGATTTTGGGATCTTGCTGTCTGTATCTGACTGCCTGTCCTTCACATCCCTCACAGCATTCCCTGCGCATGATGGTTGTTCCTGTCTGTGTCATGGCATTAGACTTGCTGCAGTTTTATAACTTGGTTGCAGCCTTGTCCTTCAGTCTGGTTACAGATTCTGTGTAAGAAAATTCTAAAGGAGTTGTAAAAACTGTGTGCTTCCCAATATTTCCTTTAGTCTTTTCTGAAAGCACTGATTAGTCAGCTAATGTGATTCCAGTTAGCAGTGTGTTTGAATTGTTTTAATGCTGAGTCACTTAAATAAATCTTAATACAATTTACCTGTATCCCTTAATGAAGTTTTAAACATCCTTATGAATTGTTCCGTTACCTGTATAACCATCTTCTAAGGATGTGCTTAATTGAATTTATGTCTGATAGGATTTAAAACTTCCATAATATATGCAGAATAAGTGTAATAGGTTTTGCTTTGGAATATGATAACCAAGGGACATTTTAATTCCTCAAGATAATCCACAGTATGTAATATTTCTCTCTCGAACTGCTGACAGAATCTTCGGTTCCTCTCTCTTCCCTCAACCAAGAAAAAGATGAGAAGTGCAGAAAATGAGTATTTCACAGTGGATACTCCATTTACATATATTTCCTGCATATAGGAGCATAAAGTTGTAAAATGTGTTGGCATGCAGGATACTTGCAGAAATAAATACAGTAAATGTTTTTTAATGGCTTCACGTGAATATGATGTACCTGACTCAATACTATAGGGTCCACATTTCTTTTACATGAATGTTAGATTTGTGGTTACTCTGGGGATGAGGGAGGATTTCATTGGTGCTCTTTGGGATGCAGAAATAAGTTAATATTTGTAATCTATGTTTCTGGGAAGAGTAAAACAAGAGGGATAACAGAAAGAATTCCTGAACTTTTAAAAGCATTTTTAGCTTTGGAGGTTTTCAGTGAAATTATAGAAGATTTTACTTAAAAATAAGACTTGTCAGATTTAAGGAATTCTCATGAAATTTGGCTATGACAAGTGGAATTCACATCAAATGCTGACATTTTTATAGAGAAGGCAGATGGAAGGAGAATTTTAAACAGATCTATTCTTAACTTTGGTATTATATATTAATAACTTATGCCCCATCCTTTTGGGTGGTGGGATGGAGTTAACTTTCTTCGTAGTAGCCCATATGGTGCTGTGTTGTGAAGTTGTGACTCAAATAGTATTGATAAACCCACCAGCATTTTGGCTGTTGCAGAGCAGTGCTTGCCCAGTGTATAGGCTATCTCTTACTCTGGAGGCTGGGGATGCAGTCAGGACAACTGACCGGATTGGCCAGAGGGACACTCCATCCCATAAAACATAATGCTCAGCACTAACATCCCCTCCAACTCCCCAGATGTAAACAATGTGGGGGGTTTGTTTTCCAATGTAGTGGGGGGCATCAGTTTGCTTGTGGGAGGTGGTGAGTGGTTGTCTTTGCATCACTTGTTTGCTCTCTCTCCCCATTTCCTTCAGTTATTAGCTGTCCTTATCTTCACTGATGAGTTTTCTCACTTTCTCTTCATGCTGCCCTTCATCCTGTTGTGGGGGGAGTGAGCAAGTGGCTGTGTGGGTGCGTAGCTGCTGTCTGGGGTCTACCCACCACTCCATAACATGCATAAGAAGGGAAGGGAGGGGGAGTATTCTTGGATTTCTATAAACAAAATAGGTAAGTATCAGAGAGATCATTTGTATATCACATGTATCAATGTGATATATTTAGTCCACTAAATTGCCTCAGTCAGATGCACAGGTCCTACAGCTGTTGGGATTTGGGTTTGTTCAAAACAGAAATGTGCATCTTGGGTTGTTTTCGATAAATTATAAGATCTTGCTCTGTTTTCCCAGGAAGTGGGATGGAAATATCACAATTCCAGTTTACAAGAAGAGTGACAAAACTGATCCTGGATGTTAGGGCCTTTAGATTATTATTAGTTTTATAGGTGTTAAGGCAAATTGTGTGTCAGGCTTTTTTTTCCGAGAAGACTTTTGCATTACGAAACTTGCATGATTTCTGTGCTGAACAAGCTGGCTTTGGGTGTTCTGTGTTATACTGATGATCAGGGCTTTGTATTGTTTCCCTTTGTTAACAAGTAGGTAAATATCTCTAAATCAAAAGCTTGGTGCTGTCTTCATTGATCTACGGGAAGCCTTTGATTCCTGACAAAGGAATTTTTTAGCTACAAGATGTTTGAAGGAAAACTTCAAGTGAGTTTGAAATGTGTGTGTCTCATCATGCAGCTCAGACAAGGTAGCATATAATTAAGATCTGAATTCATTTTTTTAAACCAAAATGGCCATTGAATAAATAAGGATGCATTTTCTTTCCGTTTCTGATCCATTAAAAAACCCCAATCAATACACAATAATGAAAGTCTGATAAGTTCTAGGTTTAAGTATTTTATGCATTATGGTACATATGGGTTTACTCTCTCTCATTGATTCTCACCTTTTATGAATGTGTATGAATACTAGAAATACACAATTTATCTGGGTGACTCAGGCCATTATTCAGTATCTTTATGAATTATGAGTAGGTGTGGTGATGTTGGAGATAGTAGTGACTCGCACAGTTTTAAGCTGTAGGTGAAAGGGAAGTGAAAAAAGAATTGCTTCATCCTTTAGTCCTACTGTTATTTATCTTGCATATGCAGTAGTGATGGTGTGAAGAGTAAATAAGTTGTTAAAGATAAAATCATAGTGGTGGTAACAGCAGCAAGGCACAGAGGTGTTTATGGGACCTGGGACTTGTAGTCCCTGCTCAAGAAAGAGTGTTGCAGCCAGGCATGGTCTGAAAGCAGCCTGGCCTTTGGCCTAACCTGTTATGACAGTGGTGTGTTCTCCACAGGTTTTGCTTTTCATAGATTTTGAAGTTAACAAATGTTAACTTTAAATGAGCTGGAGGCATCCACGTTGGTGCAAATGAATTATCTGATGATTTCATGGGGCTGTTGTGACCCCGTAGCCTTAGGGCCTGTCAAAAAACCTCATCAAAATGTATTTATGGAGCTTAATTTCACTGAACTGTCTTGTGTTGTTTTTCTTCTTTCTCTGGGAAATATGAAGTCGTAATAGTTTCTTTTGTATCTGTGAAGTGGCATAAATTAATGTTTGCGCACACTCATTGACACACACACACAATAACAGATTAAAATTCACAATTGAAATACCAGTTTTTAAGCTTCCTATTTTCCTAAAATAAATGTCTGACATGTTTACTGGGCCAGTATTTCTTAGCTGGTTTTGTTCCTTTCAGAAATGACACGATTTGCAGCTTAGCATGTGCTTTTCTCTTGCCTTTTTCTGGATGCAATGAAGTATTGCTTACACCAAGACTGAAAACTGCCATAACCTCCTTGGTGTTCCTGTTTGTGTGGTGGTTTAAGAACATTGAGGAATACGGGTTTGCAGTTGCTCCTGGGTTTAGGGTTTTAGTTTTGTGTGCTGGGGTTTTCTTTTCCTTTGTCTTGTTCTGTTTTCCTTAAGCTCCCTAATGGCTTGCTCTTACCCAGCATACTAAAGGAATGCTCACTGGAGATGGGGCAGAAGATGGCTAAGTTTCACAAAGAGGTTTAATCAAGCAAGCTGAGATGTGTGTGAACCAAGGGTTGAATAATTTTTACTTATCTACAGTCTGAAATGCATGTTGATATGACAAGATGACATTGCAGCTGAACTCTTAAAATATTAAGATGGTTTGATTAAAACTTGAAATAACTGGAATGTCAAACTACTGTCAGATTTGTTATAGCACTTACAAACAAGCTTACCCATGTTGCTTTGAGGTTTCAAAACCTCAGATTAATCATATTTTACATTGTTGGAACCATTTTAAAACAGAACATCATGGAAAAACTCCCAGGTTCCTTTATTTTGTAGCCTGCCTAAAACCACAGCAAAGAGTTTTCCTAGGGGAGAACAGTCAATTCCACTCACATGCTATTTTATGCTTCCTTGCTTTGATTTACTTTACGTATTCCTGATTTATTTATTTGTGCTTATCTGTGAAGGACTGTGAGCTGACAACTGACTCAGCAGTAATGGGATCACAATAATCAGAGTAATTTGGCAAAATACTGTATTTGGGGTTTTTTTTCTACATAAATAAAACAAGTTAACCTAAGGGAGAAAGAGTGTGAGTCATCAGCTCCGAGTTCAGTCACCAGCAGACTGTCATCCCACTTTCTCAAGAGTATTTTTCTGTGCTTCTTCAAAGGCTTCTTAGATCTGGTCCTTTCTCTGCTGTACTGGCAGTCAGGGCAACAGCCAGTTGTCAGGCAGTTGACAGTGGCCTTAGCACTTGCCACAAGTGCCGAGTACTAGAAGCTGAATCAAGCTCAGTCCCCTGGGAAATAGTAATTCAAGTCCTTGTATTACACTAAGGAAGATGAGTGATGAGGTGTTATCAGAAGGAGATTATGAATTTGTATGTTGAAAAAAGATAGTGAAAGCTTATAGAATCACAGAATATCAGAGTGGTTCAGGTTGGAAGGGACCTTTAAGCTCATCTAGTTCCAACCCCTGTCATGGTCAGGGACACCTCACACTAAACCCATGTCACCCAAGGCTCTGTCCAACCTTGAACACTGCCACGGATGGAGCATTTACCGCTTCTCTGGGCAACCTGTGCCAGTGCCTCACCACCCTTCCCTCTCTCCCAGCCCAGGAAGGGTTGCTGTTCAAGCTCACCCATGTGACATCCTTTCCTTCAAGACTTAGAATTAGCTTTCAGAAGGAGCACATAAAGCTGGAAGGACTGACAAACTTCTCTCTTATGCTTTTTTTGCTCTCTTGATTGTTGTTTGCTTGGTTTGGGAATTTTGTCAGTGAGCTGTTGCTATTCCTCCCCCCCTTTTTTTTCCATCCCCCTTTCTGTACTCATTTGACTGATCTTGGTTAAGATGGTCTGAAATCCCCAAAAGATCAGCTGTCCTGTATCAGTTATTTGATGAGAAAATTCCATCCAGTTTTTTTCTAACCTAGCTACAACTTCTTGTCCCCTGAGATTTCTCATGTGCTTTCATATGCTCTTCCATGCTTATTCTCTAGTGTCCTCGTGTTATCTCACACTTGCTGTCTCTTTCTTGCAAGTTGTGCTCTTAGTTGAAATGTGATGTAATGGGTAAATGCTTTCCGTTTTGGGGGAGAAGAAGCTTTGTGACTTTGACTGGTTCATACTGGGCTCTGAAAAAGTTTTGCTGGGTATTAATGACTGGATTGTGGAGCATGGAAGGAGGACAGATATAACACAGGGCCTGAGGCATGCAGTTAGTAGAAGGCACTGTGACTTGGAAAAGGGATGGCCTACAGCGAGCACACAATGAGAACCCTGGAGAAAGCAGAGGTACGTGTATACATTTTATTATTTTAAACTAGCATTCTCCAGAAGCAGGCAGAAGAGAGAATCTCAAAGATTCTGCTCGGAGCTGTGTTCGTTCTTCAAACTTCAGGCTAGTCCAGGGCAACTTTCGTCCCTGTTACACCTCTGAAGCTCACAGCATCCAGTCTGTCAAAGAACAAGTGCTACATCCCCTGAGGCATTATAGCTCGGGAGCAGGATTTGGAAGGTATAATAAATATCAATGATGTCCTTGCTGAACTTGAGAACACTCATTAAGCATCTGCTTTAATTTCTTTCTTACTTTGCTGGCATATGAACAAGGATGCAAACTGTCTTGCAGAGCTGGTGTTAATGTATGATATTAAAAAGGGAACAACAAAGTCAACCATGCATATGGTACAGGTTCTTTTGGCTCAAAGCATCAGTTAGTCTTGATAAGAACCTTTCAAATGGAGAAGCCCAGCTGGTTTCCCAGTGCTGTAGTGCAAATTCAGTGAAGTACCTCTGAAGGCAATGAATATTTTCTTGTTTCTCATCTTGGATATAAGGAATATTTTAGAAGAGAAGTACTGAATGCTAGATACATAGAGAGATTTCATTTCAACGCTCACTGAATTGTGCCTAGGTTTTTCTGTCTTTCTAACAACTATAGAGTTTATGCTTTGTGGATCATATTTGAAATTGAGTGCTATTCCAGTCATGAAGCTAATCTTGCCACTAAAATTAACTGTGAACATGATGTTTACTTTGGGTCTATTCTGAAATGTAAGAGTACATCCGTGATGCAAGTGATGTGTTATAAATAGTTCTGTAATTAATTCTGAATCATCATACACAGTTTCTTGGATTTCCCTAGGAATACTTACAAGTAGGGGTTTGGTTTAAATCTTTTCCTCCTCGTGTCCTTCGTGCAACACTTGGTTTGCCCTGAATCACTAACACAACAGAGACATGTGATACAACAGGCAAAACCCGCTCACATCATGGTCTTATTTCAAACTTCAGGCACAAACTGTTTCACACACTTTGACTAGACAAATACACAGAAAATCGTATTTTCAAGCATCTACAGCATGCCCAGGGACATTCAGAGCCCAGTAACGTAATCCTTCTCCTCAAGGAATGTGTTGTCGATGCAGTGAGGATATGAGCCAGCCTGTGTCACCTTCCTTCAGGGCTGTAGTCCCTGGACAATTCTTGTTGAATAGAATAGTGGGAAAGGAGACTTGGCCCTCTGGTTAAGCTTGCAGACATAACTATGGCTCAGTTCTATTGTGACAGTCAAGTCTTGTGTCTGATCTGAAGCCTAGAGTTTACTGAAACCTTGTAAACTGTTGTTCATCTTGAAAGCTTGTATGGGCAGTGAAAGGGGGGGTGAAGAACCATTGTTCAAAGTTCTTGAGGAAAGCTTAGGAAGTTTTATTAAAATCTGTTGTAATAGAGTATTATTTAAAATTTAGGGTTGATGTAAAGAACTGTAACCTCATCAAGTACCTTTTGGCCTATATAAAAACCAGCTTAAAACTCCCAGGCGCTTTTAGTAAGCACTTCACTTTGTCTTCATTCGAAACCCGTCGTACAGAGTTTCAAGGAGATCTGTCAGGGATCCTGCAGAGCTGTCTCCTCCCATTTATCAGTTTAAATGATGCTAGAAAAAGTACTGCTGCTCATAATGCAGGTATTACTTCAGTGTTTTAAAAGTAATTCTGGTGTGTCAGTGAAAAACTTGCTGTTGGACCTTTCAAGATACATCTGAATGGAGAAGGGGCAGTGGAGGGAGGAAGCTGGAAGTGCCCATGTGGTGCTGATATGACTGCACTGCTTGTTGTGCTGCTCTTGAAGGTTTAAGGTCACCTTTCATCACAACAGAGCTTTAGAGTCAATCACGGGCATGCATGTTGTGTGAACTCACTTTAGGGAAAAGAACTATGTAAAAGAAATGAAAACTTCCAAATGATTTCAGTTAAGGAATAAAGATATAATGTATGCAATGCAGTGAAAGCTAATAACCTTCTTAAGAATGATCTCAATGTCATTTGTTTTGTTGGCCCCATATGAAGGGCATGGGCTCATTCTATATGCTTAGTTGTACTGCAACAGTTCTCTAATTCCATTTGGAAATGATGTTTCTGTAGAGAAAGGTTTTGGCAGTTGTCCATGTTCGGTTCAACTTCATAGCACATGCAGAATTGATTCAGAATTACTGTGTGTGACCAGGCCATTAATGCACTACAATTGCCATTGGCTTGATAAGTTTGAGATACATAGAAAATGAAGACACAAGTGTTGTATAAATGCTCACCCAGACATCCTGTGTAGTAATGTAGATAAACACCACATGTGAACCTCCCAAGGATAAATGATAGTGCAGTACTTATGAGACAGTGAAGAATAAGATTTGATCAGACTGTAATAGTAGATACGTGATTAGAATTAGTTTGTTAGATTCTCATTATACTACAAAAAGACAATTTTAATTGATTCTTATGAAACACTATATTTTTTTTGTAATTGTTTATATGAAATGCATCGTGAGGTTAATCATCTGCTCAGTTGATTTCTTAATATCCTGAGGGATTTTTGCTGTTGTTCTTTAAATATTTGCTTAAGCAGTAGTGCTAGAGAGAAGAAACAAAAGGCATTTCATCTTGAGCAGAAACAGCGCAGTGATTTGAAGTTTACGTGTTTCTTGTTCTTTCTCAGCAGTTGTTACTTTCATTAACACATCTCTTTATTTTAGAGGAATTGCTGCCAAATGTGGCTGAATTCCACAGCTAGCAGTTAACTGCAGGGTAGTGGAGCTAAACAAACAAAACCCAAATCAAAACCCCTTTAAAGTCAAGGTTGTTCTTTTTTTTCCCTGTATCCATTGACCTTTTTGAAGGTTTTTTATGCTCTGTTCTGCTGCCTGATTACTTAGGGATTCACTGAGCAGTTTCCTTGAAGGCTATTCTTTCAGCTAGCCATTGGCATGAAAATGCATCTGTCTAAGTGAGACCTCTTTGATCTTCAGAGAGCTTTGTAAAGATAGATTAAAAAGAAAGCTATCGGGCAATTTTTCCCAATGAAAATAGTGCCTATGATTTCAAGGCAGATAGTGGTTTTTGGGGGGTTGTTTGGCTGGTTTTGGGGAATTGAGGTTCAGAGTTGTGATCATAGCTTTTCTTTAAACAGAAACTGAAAATACATGAATGTGGATGGTGCCCTTTGGAAAGCAAACCCCCCGAAACCAAACCAGCCCTCTATGGAATATTTTGTGTTAGTTAAAATCCAGAGGGATGATGAATCTGGTACCCTCTGGACAAATTCTGTTTAAAGAGACTTACAAAAGGTTTGATTCCAACAGAGTAATGAAACCAGAATATGTCTGTAAGTTTATATTGAGGTACTGATGTTTGGATAAATCAAAATTTGCACCTGCAAGTTAAAAACAGTCTGCTATGCTTACAGACTCTATTGTAATACAGAAAATGTAACTGGTACATCAATTTGCAGCCCTTAATCTGCAAATGTGTGTTTATACATTTTTCTTCCTTTGAGACCACATATTTGCATTGAGATTTCAAATAATCTGTGTTACTCTTTGACACCCCAGAAATCAGTCACTTTGCCTTTGCTTGGTGAATCATGAAATCATAGAACGGTTAGGGTTGGAAAGAACCTTAAGATCATCTAGTTCCAACCCCCTGCCATGGACAAGTATGCTTCACACTAGACCATCTCACCCAAGACTCCGTCCAAACTGGCCTTAAACACTGCCAGGGATGGAGTATTCACAACTTTGGCAATATCTGCTTGTGGGGTGGTAGGAGAAGGATTTTTCAAGTAACCTGACCATTTGTATAGTGTTCAGCAGGTATAAGCAGCAGAAAGGCATTGTAATTTCTGGGTATGGTTGAATTAGTAGTTATAATTTGCAAATAGATATTTTTTTTAATCCAAAAATCCTGAATTTTTAATACAGCCTATTTACTTTGGCCATGTTTACCCATTGTTGCAATGTAGCCACTACCAGTCAGGTATCAGTTTTGCTTTCCGGTTGAGTGTTGATACCTTCAGTTGTGCTGTGCTGATGCATTTGGTCTGTCTAAGCTGAAATGTCTATTTTCTTTACTTTTTTCCAGATTCCATAGATGCCTGATTTATCACACTTCCTTTGTTATTGCTTTTTACTTTATGAGATCACGATATCAGTCGCTGCTCTGTCTCAGACACAGATTAATCCAACTTCTTGAGTATAAAGAGAGGCACAAGAACTTTAAGGTTTACCAAAAGGAACGGTGTAGACACTATATAGGATTAGTTTAGGTACTTATAGACTGTTTTGGTTCGTGGCAAGATAGTCTCATGCTCTAAAGGCTATTCTTTCATCAGACCTGCCCTCCTAAGCACCATGCATTTACTAGTCCGCGCAGTGGCATGGACACTGGGTGTGGATGTGGTATAACAGGAATAGTCTTGATAGAGCTACAAAAGGAGATAAATATCACTTAGGTATTAGGTTTTATCTTCCTGCTTTTACACCATATCTGTGGAGTTTTAAAATACTCTCCATTTATTTTTCTAACAGACCAATGTAATTTTATCAGTGAAATTCATCAACTCACTAATCAGTGCCTCGAAATCATTAATAACTCAGACAAAACTCTGCTTTCAGTACTAACTTCAGGGGTGCACTGTTACTGCATTTATTTTTACCATAGAGACCGAGGCAGAAAAGGAGCAAGAAAACACAAGATGTGCAGTTCTGACATATAAGAACGATACATTCAAATCTGAAGTGTGGGGGCTGAGGAAACACTTAGCTTTATTACTGCAAAAAATGACATTTTCCAGTTGGAAGAACAGATACTGAGGTTTTTGAAAATGAATTCTTTCTATAATAGCTCTATTTTGCTTTCATTTCTCCTATTTTGTCATAATGTAACTGCAAGTTGGAGAAATCTGATGATTATTACTCACTATGAGGAGTTTTATTACTTCTAGTGTATTCCAGGTTTTATTGTCCTTAGTGTTCCTAATTAGTTAACACAACTATTGAGTTTTATGTATAAGCGCTTACTAATTATTTTATCATGAGTAAAATGAGTGGGGTCCAAATGCCCTATTAATTTATTTCAGCCTGAAAAAAATATCCTTATAATTAGTTTGGCAAGAGGAAGAAGTGAAATTAGCTTCTAATGAGAAGATAAGTATAGTAATCTTTTCATTATATAAACCTGTGATCGTCAGTAGGTAGTAATAGGAACTGGGAGGATATTTCATGGGACCTTACTTCTTTGTGTGAAATCATTAGCATCATCTGATATCGTAATTGGGTTATTTCACACCTGTATTTCTGTCACTGACTGCTAACCCTCCAGCCACAGATACTGATAAGTTTTTGCTAATTAGAGAGTCATTAATGAAGTAAAGAATACGAGCAATCAATTATGACTTGTTTTAGTACTCCAAACAAAAACTGAAGTGCATAAATTTGTCTTGTACTTTCAAGTTTTGACAGTATATTTGCGAAGCATGGCAAGAATGTCAACGCATTGAGCAGCAGGTGTGACCTACACAAGTTTTCTCATGTTCAGTTGCAAATTGCTTGACTTGTGATATGCAACGAAAGATTAACGGCTCTTTAAAATCCACTTTTTTTCTGTAAACAAGATCTTCACATTTTATCTTCTGCTTTGTGCCGTTTGCATCATTTATAAGGTGAGGTTTATGAGAAATAACTTCTTTTTTTAATGTATTTACAAGTTAAATCAGCACTATATAAACAAAGTTAAGCGTTTCCTCAGCCCCCACACTTCAGATTTGAATGTGTCGTTCTTATATGTCAGAACTGCACATATTGTGTTTTCTTGCTCCTTTTCTGCCTCGGTCTCTATGGTAAAATAAGGTTTCATGCTGGTTGCCTCTCATTTACGTTTCTTTAAATTTCCTCATGTTAAAAAACAATAATAATAAAAGTTAGTATTCCAAGAAATGGAATTGTGATCAGTTCTTTTTTAGCTCTATTAGCTGTGCAGTGGGAACTCGGCTGAAACATACCTTCCTGTGCAAATAATGCTCTGTTATTTCTCTTAAGTAGTACTGCAGCTGTGTTTCTTCCTGGTGTAGTTCACTTCCACTAAAGCCACTGTTAACTACTGAAGCATACAAGTGCTAATAATGCAAAGTAGGAGAAAGATTGTCCATGGGTAGGGCCACATTCAGGGTACAGTAAAGCTTTCTGGAGGTAGGAGCAGCTATGAAATAGGTTTCAAGATGCTGCTTGTTGTAGGGTGGCTGGTAAGGCAGCTTCTGGTGTCAGCTGCAGGAGCTGATCTTAGAGCTTTTTAACTAGATTAGGTTGCCCAGAACAGTATTTCTGTGTTTATACTTCTTGTGTGCTGTCTAGCAAGCAGATTCAGCCCACTGTTATGCAGAAATAACAATGCCAGCTCCCTCAAATTAAAATAGGCTTTCTGATGAGTAAATGTGATATGAAGGGAGGTTGCAGTGAAGATATTGCTTGATACTAAGTTGGATGAATTTGTAATTGTGTTTTTCCAATTTATCTTGGAGGTAAAAATGAGTAACTTTTGCTTCATGTTACAAATGAGTGTGACAAGGATATGAGTAAACTCAGGAATGCTGAAAGAACTTGTACCTTTTTCCTGTGATCAGAACTTTGAGGATATTGAGGTGTACAGTCTCAAATGTATAATAATAATTTTTCTAGTAAGTTCTTTCTCCCATAATCTGGGTGCTTAAAAGATTGCATTAAGGGTGTGGGTAGATATAAAAATTGTTATGAGGTCGTGATGCACTGGTATTACTGCTAACATCTGGAGGGGATTTATTCAGCATGCGAACACTGTACTGTAGTGTAATTATTCACCTTACTTTTGTTACTGTTTAGGACACAAGGGAGAAAGATGTTCTTATCGTTGCACAGTCATTTTTCAGAGCAGGATTTCACACTAAATAGCTCAGGTAAGAACAAGACAGCTTGTTCTGATGGGAATGCTCAGAGCTGTCATAGGATGTCGGGAGTGTCCTTGAGAAAATGTCTTCTGCATCAGCCCTTCACTCTAAAAAATCCCTTCCCAAACAGTGCTGTACATTTTGTGTCTGGTAGGTATCGCCACCAGAATCCCTGACAGAAGCTGGTTGATTTGGGTGTCACTTTGGTCAAAGACTGAGTAGATCTGATATCTGTTCTAAGAATTGTCCTGAGTTTGTAATACATTGTCCTGAATTTGAAAAAACAAATTCTGAAGCTTACTATCCACATATCTAATGCTGTTTCCCTCAACATTCCACAGTTTGAAGATTCTGATTGTTAAGCATCAACTTTTTTTGAAACAAAAGGTAAACAAAAATCTAAAGAAGGAACTTTTCTAATAAAGCCACATCAGTTATTCACCTGGTGAGTATAAGCTGATGAAGATGAAGAAGAGGTGTTAAGCCATGAATACTTAAAATTAGACACTGATCTGTCTTTTAGCCAGAGATGTATGACAGAAGCTTTTGCAAAAGTAGCAAGTCCCATAAAATGTTCTCTTACATGAATATGCAAAGCAGGAAGCTTGAAGAACATCCTTCCATGAAAACTAGTTATATCCATTAAGTAAGAAGCAGCATAAGGTTAATACACTGACAGACCCAGTTTCTGGGTGGTTTCCTTTAAGTGCTGTTATATTTCATATGTACAGAAGGAATAATCAAGACTGATATATGATGCATTTCCTTCTTGTTTGTATTCTTTCTTCTAATACTTGGGTTTAGGCTCCCATTAACTGTGAGTCTGCCTTCAGTGAAACGACCACAGGCATTGCATGGGCTTGGCAGTAGCTGCTTTATTGTACAGCTACTTGGCTGCCTTAGTAAGGCCTAGTAACTGAGGTACTGAAAGTCTCTTAAAGGGACTAGGATTAATTTAGGCTAATATTCCTCCTCATCAAGTGACAACTAGAGGAAACAATGACTCTATTTACTTCCCCCCACACTCCCTTATCTTTCAGAGGGCAGCTGTCTGTCTTGCTGATGTGTTTGAAGATGCTTTCTACTTCCTTGTGTTATCACATCCCAAGATGAAAACAAGTATTACTATTTCTATAGTCTGTTTGCTTAGTTGGGTCTAAAGAAATTACTCTAGGTTGTTTAGTTTGCCATCTAGGAAGGACCTCTTGTGGATCATGGTTTAAAGTCCCAATTCATTTGCTCCTTAACACCAACAAAACTCACAAGTACTTACCCCTAGAGAAAATAAATGTTTCTGTGCTGCTAAGGGTCCCTATTGTATTTGTCAAGCTCCATACCCCAATTACAGGCTGACATCTCTTTCTTCCAGAAAGTAAACCATACAGAAGAGCTGTTGCTCTTAAAAACCCAGCCTGAACAAACCCCAGAGGGATAGGAAGGTCGCCCAAAGCAGCCAGACCCCTACTTGTAACTGTCAGCCATTCAGGAAATATCATACTATTGTTCTTTGCATATCGAGCTAAGACAAAGTAGTATTTAAACAAAGCTGTGCTGTGTATTTTCCAATAATCCTTTGTTGAAGCTACAGAGCTGTTTGATGAATAAATACAGCAAGGTGAGTATCAAAGACATCCTGTATGTTTAGTCTACCAAATACAAATGGAAGGTAAAATAAGGGTATGCGTGTGCTACAAATAGGATCTGAGCAGCACCACAGCCTGTAAAGCTTTTTTGGGTCTGATTTTACCATCGCTAACTTAAACCAGCACTAGTTTAGACATAATTAGCTATAGCAGCCCAATATCCTGCATATGACAGCTGCTGGAGTATTTTCCTCAAGTTCTTTCACACATTTTCCAAATCACAGCAGCTTTTTGCTCCTGTGGATATGTTGGTATTGGTACCTCCGCTTGCAAGTTTAAACCTGTGGTCACGTTCAGTGCCGTGGTGTGTATCTACCAAGTATTGCCAGTGTCCTTTGGCATTTCATAACTTGTAAATCACCTCTTACATTGCAAAACTGAGAGACAGAATATGGAGAGAATTCCCTTCAGTAATGTTGGAAGCAGTCTCTTCTGCAGATGTGTTCTGCTTTGACGTCAAGTCCTGTGTTTTGCCCACGTTTGGATTGTCTGGCTGAGATCAAGCTGCTTGCTTTGTCCCATAGCCTTTCTGAAATTTCAGGATCCCATCAGTGTTTTAATAAGATTAAGTTGCTGATTTATCAAGCAGTGTTTCAGGATTACACCTGCTGAGTGTAAAGCAATAAGGTTATTGACTCTGGAAAAGACTCTCTTCTTTTCCATTTCTGTCTCCCCTGCATATCTTACATATCCCCAACCTCTCCATTTAATAAAAGTTAAGCTCTTTTTGTGTATGAATCTCATCTCTCCACCTGTGAATGAGTACTAAAGCATTCTTCTTTGCTCATGTATCACAGAAAATAATACATTTTCTTAAAAACCTCGTGCTTCACTTCTCAATCCTGTGGAGAGAACTATATTAAGAAAGCAACTCAAAAGAGCAGTTTCCCCTCTGAAAACCTTTTTTGAGGTTAATACCTACTGAGGAGCTGAAATACTTGTAAGAATTATTTTCTGAGCATAAACTGGAGTCAAAGTAAAACATCTTTTTACTTTATGGTTAGATGCTGGATCTTAATACTGACCATTTGTCTAGTACTGAATATCTTCTGACCATTATGTAGCCCAAGACTGCTACTTAAAGCTCTTTGTTGAGGGCGAAACACCACTATTACATTATTATTCCTTTTTTGTTTGTTTTTCCATGCAGAAGTGGAAGAACAAAGGAAACAATCTGTTTTGTTCGGGGTCAATGGAACTATTCACTGGTAACTATACAGAACTAGAAAAATGTTGTCTTTATCCCTGCTTTGCATTGTATTAATGTTTAATGGAAATATGAAGTGAAATAATAAATCTGTGTGCATGCTTACCAAATTAGAAACTGATTATCTTATTTCCAAAGTAATAGAAGGTTAAATTGAAACTTGAACAAAATCAGCTAAAATCAGTAGCCATAACTGTAGGAACCAGAAGCTTCATTTGGTAATAAAAATCAGCATGAGAAGTGTCTTTCATGTTTCAGATCTTAATGCATATTAGTGGCAAGCATGTCTCCTGTGCTTTCCGCAGCAGACCTGTGCTGTGTGGAGCCCTCAGCACATTATCCACTTTGTTTAGAATTGAGTTTACATTTCAAAGCTATAAAATCAAAGGGAAACCTTTCTACTAATTTAGCAACAGAATTGTATATTCTGCTATAGTTTTCATAAATTCCTCTGAGTGACTTTTATGCTCTACAGACTTCCAGTGCTTCTCTATGATGTCTGCCTTTGCTTAGAGGGAGATATTAGTGAGGCATTCTCTCTTTCATATCCTTGGTACTTAATTTGTTAATCGCCATCTCCTCTCCCTCTACCCTGCTCTCTTTAGACTATCTGTTAATTTAATGGATGCATAGAAGCTCTTCAGGAAGCTGTAAATTTGGAAGGATGTATCAGTGGAAAGTCTTTTGTTCATTTAAAAATGGTAATTTAAAACTTTAAAATAGAAATTCAGAATGTGGGACTGGAGAAATTTGGAAGTGTGTGTATGTATTGACAGTGCTTACTATAACCAATTTTATGCCTTCTGCTTTTATTTATGAACATCTACGTCTCTGCTAATGCTATATAAAACCAAGTGCTTAGCCGTAAGCAGTCAGTATCTAGGATTTTAACAGAATCATAGAGTAGTTAGGGTTGGAAAAGACCTTAAGATCATCTGGTTTGAACCCCTCTGCCATGGACAGGGACAACTCATACTAGACCGTGTTGCCCAAGGCTCTGTCCAACCTGGCCTTGAACACTGCCAGGGATGGAGCATTTACCACTTCTTTGGGCAACCTGTTCAATGCCTCACCACCCTCACAGTAAAGAAGTTCCTTCTGTCTATCCCAGACTTCCCCTGTTTAAGTTTAAACCCATTTCCCCTTGTCCTTTCACTATGTGGGACTGGGAGAAACTTCAGGGCAACAATTTGAGATGTTCCGTTATCAAATCCCAGGGCTCTGGAATTCTACAGAAGTTCAGTGATAAAAGGAGTTAATTTTGTACCTCTTCATTGAGAAACTCTGACCACATCATGCCTCTTTTAATGGAGTATGAATGAAATGATATAGATGTATTAATGCATTAGAAGAATTTCTGTTGACTCCCAGATATCTTTAACACTTTCTGGTTTACTTGGATGACTTCATTTCACCCAGGTATTTTAAGCTTTGCTTAAAGTTGGGGGAATGAAATACCACCAGTAGCAGATTATTTTGTCAAAAAATGAAGAACTTTCTGAAGTTTAACAGAAGCATTGCTATAATTTTTCCAGGCGAGTCAAAAAAGATGCATGTCTCTTATTTTATTATGTAAAATGGAGATGATATAATCAAACTAATAAATAGAGATTTACTTGTCCAGGAAATCAAAAATTGTCTTGCCAGTATTCTTCTGCTGGGAGCTCAAATTTAGGCCCTCAAAGTGTTTTCCTGAAGAACAGGCTGTTTTCCTTATCAAGTGTCCTGGGTTCAGCAGTAGCAGTCATTTTTTCTCCTTCTTAGTAGCTGGTGCAGTGCTGTGGTTTTGACTTTCG
>JANHGB010049929.1:0-32644 GCA_026283785.1 Coracopsis vasa
GAATTTGATTTTGCTCTACTGTTGGGGTAAGAGTTAGGAACAGAGGAATCACTAGTAGAGTGCCTGGTTGCCACCCAGATTTACTGTTTCAGAGCACAGTAGGAGACAAGTATCTGAGAATCTGTGCAGGACTAAACACTTTCTGTACCTCTGCTTAACTTGCAGTGGTTTTCTCTCTGTAATTCCTCAATATTTCAGTTCTTTCAATTTCTCCTTTTTCTTCCCTGAGTAAGTTCTACCTTAGTCTGTTTGAGGTAGAACTGCAGTTCTGTCTATACTGCATCATAACTGAAGTGAGTAAACACTTCTAAAGCACCCACCAAATCGGTCTTCACTTTTCTTCTCACATATTAACCTCTGTAAAGAAATTTTAAAGGAAACTTTTGAGGTCTATTCTGCTTTAACTCTATCTTTGAGAAAAGGAAACCAAAATGGATTTATGTACTAAAAGGACAACAGGACATGCACACACACCATGACCTCTATGAGAGGAAAGCAATGGATTGTAGAAACACATCAGGTTACTTGAAAGCATGGATGTACCAGCCAGCCTATGTCTACCTCCACTTGTTCTCCCTTTTCAGTCCTTTTAGATCCTTTTGGGCTTGTGTGCTGACACCGTGTAAGAATAGAAGCCCAAAAGAAAAACAGGTCTATTTGTCTAACAGGCCGCCCTTAGAACCATGTTGGTATGACATGATTAAGTGGCAAATGGAGAGCACAAGGACAGTGGAAATTATATTTCAGTTCATTTCTTGAAGCTTTATTTGGTGTTCTTTATGATATCTGTCCCAGTAAGGGTAGGAGAGTGTATCTAATCAGAACTAGCTCTGGCTCTGCATGACTGGAAATATTTTAGTTTTACAACTGAGACAGAAAATAAAAACAGATTTTCCTTCAGAAAGTCAACATTAAAGTAGTTGGTATTTTTTATTATAAAGCACACTTCATTGGTGCTAGCTGTTATATACTTGAGAGAAGATGATGTGCTGCATGCTAGCCTTAGAATTGTGCAGGTTTATGTAATAGTAATGTAATTAATGTAATGTAATATTTCCATTAATGTAGTCTAATATTTGGCCACATTAATCCAGACAAGTTTTTTTGGCATGGTAAGTGTCACTACTCCTTAGAGTGTGCCATTATCTTCCTAGACACTGGCGATGCCCTTACATTGGTGGTCTCTCTTTTACCACATTTACGTTGTGGAATCTTTCCCTTAACTGATGTAATGTGTTACAGCACATTCCTGTGTTCCATTAAGTAAGGGCAGCAAAGTGCACATTCAAGAGGTAAATTCAAATGCCTCCATATTTGCCAAAGCTCTTGTAAGGGCACCTATTAACAACTATATATTACATCAGTACATGGTGAATAATTTTACATTTTAGGGAAAATTGAACACACTCATCAAAAGAGAACAGTGAAGGTAATCTAGAATATAGCAAATGGATAAAGGGACCAGTGGTCATGTTCACAGACGGATGTGCTCTGAAGAACTATGGGCTATTATGATGGTGTACTTTGAATACTTACTTATCTTAGAATACAGTATTTTATTCATGCAGAACAAGCCTTTCTTGATATTTATTTATGTGGTGAGACAAGGAGTTTTCTCATCCACTTCTTATGCCCTGGTTGTGGAACTGGAAGCAATATAGCTATGCTAATGCCATGGTGTGCCATGCTAATTAATTCTGTTAATTAGCTGAGACACAATACTTCACTAATATGTCCACTTGGCACCCAGGACTTGAGCTGACATCTCTTGAGCAGTCCTACATGGGATGTGGCTTAGGGTCTGCAAAGAAGTGCTGTAGTGCTTACTGTACACACCCTTAGAAAGTCATCCTATTTTGGAAGGGCTTGAAGAGGTATTTGGTTTACTTTGCAAGCAGGTCCTCTGTTTTTTGTCTTCAGCAATTACAACCTGGCCTTTAATTTCTAACTTCCTTTTGCAGCCATCAGATGCTGTTGTTTCAGTGGTTTCACCCTTTCTCCAATCTGTAGATACCGAAGGTAGGTACAAAAGCCTTTAGAAATTCTGTGTGAGGGGACTGCTATCCACCCTGTCAGAACTTGCTTTACCTACTCCTTTCCTGGAGGCTTTAAGAGCTGCCTGTGGAGCCACACTACTTTCTCAATTGCAAGTTCAAACTCAGTGTTTTAAATCTTTGAGAACTTGGCTGTACCAAGTATTTCAGTTCTATTGGGATGCAAAGAAAGGGATGCAAATAAGAAGGCACAGAGCTGTTTGTTAAGCAGAAATATTAAGCCATGCTGTGCTGAAGATGTTATCACAATTGCTAGAAATATATAAGCCTGCTCCCCTTATAAATTACTGACCTATAATTATAGATCATGGATTTGACTTTCTCTTTTCTCCTTTGAAAAGTTTTTTGTTTGCTTGTTTGCTACAGCAGCTGAAAGGTGAGTCCTTGTTTTCCTAAGTATACTCAGTATTCAGTATGCCATCAAATGCATAGTTACATTTTGTATATTTTCTCTCCCCCCAGGCTGGAGGAGTGAGCTGCACTATAATAATTGTTAGGTCTGAAGTAGCCTTTCCATGCCTCATTGTAAGTAATTTTGCAATTATCTAGGCTCTTCACACACAGCTTTTCCGTGGCTGTGCATGATATCTGAAGTCCCCAGGATCTCAATCAACATACCCAGTAAGTGGATTTTGTGGCTACAGTACAAAATACCGAGGAGAGCACCTCTGCCTGGAGCAGCTGGCAACCTACGCAGACTGTACAGACACAGACCACTCTATGAGTGGCTAACTTTAGTCATTAAAAACAACAAATGAGTCCACACAGACTTCTGGGCTCCTACTTTAGTCAATAATGGCAAGAGGAGCCTCCAGAAAGGGATTTGTCCTAATCCATAGCACAAAGTAAGAGACAGAAAATGGAGGAGCTTGTTTTTTCCTATTGTCTGCAGAGGAAAAGTGGATAATAAGGTATAACAAGCTTGTTAAACAGCTGAGATGAATTTAGACCTCAATTTTGTACATTCTTATCCATCCTCCTGCAACCATGACTGGTCTTTAGAGGAGGCCCTGTACAGGCTTTGTCTCTGAGAAGCTGCTGGGACAGCTGAAAACAGCCAGATAGCTAGGCAGCAGGTGAAAAGTGAGGGCAGCCCAGTGCTAAAATTCACTCCCTATTTCTCTCTCATTTAGCCAGGTGAATGTACTTATTAACATGTCTTTCAGCAATGGATTGCTTTGTTAATGTTGATTCTGGAAATTAGTGGGAATTATGCTCTTTCTCTTCAGTAAGCGCTTTTTGTTGTGTGTGTATGTGCTCATGCTTTGAATAAGCAGTGAGTGGGTGGCAGGTAAAGAGGTAGTTCAAGCTTGACGTGCAGGAGAACAGCAAAAAGAGCTCAAAAAGAACTGTGATACAGGAAAACTTGTCATACTGAATGTGTCCATCATGGCAAAGTGACTTGGATTTACACAGAAGAAGATGAAAAGATTGTTGTGGCAGAAAATGTATTGAAGTCACAAGCACAGTACAGAATGAGTCAGATTGTCTGAGTCAGGAGGGAACTGGTACTACAGGACTCAGATGTACTCGGGAAGAATCAAATTATTTAGCATCTCTCTATGACTTTCTGCATCTTATTACAGTACTGATACTCCTCTCCTTGTGGCGTATGTGTTTCTTGGGAGAGCTCTACTCACTTGATTGTCTGACACAACAGAGACTTGTTTCCCTGACATGATTTATCAATATTATTTTTCAGCACACATCCATTTGGCTTCAGTTCTACATCTTGGGATTTGGGCAAAGATTTTTCTCCAGTGGAAAAAAAAAATACATCCATATCATGGAGTCTGCATAGTGCCTGGGTATGCATTAGAAATATGTTCTGATGAGACAGAAGGAATCACAGCAACAAGTCTTAACATATTTAAAGACAGAGATACACTCTATTATTGGAAATGGTAGAAAGTTAGCCATTTGTTATAGAACTGAATCCATCAATAAAAATGATAAATGTGACACTTGGAATTTATATAGTATGTAACATATATAAAGCTATATATAAAGTCATATATATAGCATATATGAAGGAAATGTTAAGAAAATCCTCTTTTCTGAACATTTTTTTCTTTAAGGGTTGATGTGAAAGTAACCTTGCTATAAGAATAAAGTTTATTTCAAAAGTTTTCATCCTATTGAAAAAGTAGATACATTGCATTTCCCCCAGAAATTCAGTGATGTGTTAGTTTGTACTCTATGAAATAGTTTGTTCAGAGCTATTTATATTATAGTAATAATAATAATACAATTTAAGAAACTGGATATTACACAGCATTTTTTCCTCTTCTATTTTTAGAAAAGTCTTGTTTAAACTATCTAGGCTTGTTTAAATATTCTTGGCTCCAGTAAAGGTATCATTCTACTGCTCATAAGGGTGACTCTTTGGCAAAAACACTTGTCAAGAGTTTCCATTCCCTTCTGCCTCGGTTGCTGTTCAGACTGCTTTGTAAGTTGGATTACAGCAATCACTTGTCTTTGTGTCACATTGAGAATCAATATTATTTGACCTGGAATTAAAAAAACCCATCTTTATGAAGAAGGATGTGCATGAATTGGAACATTAATATGCTGGCAGATTATGTTCCGTGCTTGCTCTTTTTCCTATTAGACTATCCCCAGGAGTCATATCTTGGTTTAGTTAAATGCAGCAAGGGATGGTACTGTTCTTTTGAATGTCTCCTGATGCAAGGTTAAAGTGAGAAAGAAAACTTTCATCACTGTTGTGTCTAGAAAGATACATCCCAGAGGGATAATTTTCTATAGTTTTCAAATAACCTAATAGGCCTTAGACATGCAAAGCAAACTGAATCAACTGATTAAAAAGCTTGTTTCAAATTGTGATGTACATCTCAAAAACATCCTTGTGCTTTGCAGCCCACTCAGCAGTGAAATGATCCCAGGCAGAACTGCAAAATAAGGTAAGATAACCCACCCATGCCCTCTACAGCTGAGGAGCAGAACAAGGAACAGTCTGCATGCAACAAGAACAGCTCTTCTCTGCAGGATTGGTGTGTGGGTTAGGTGGCCTGAGTACCCCTCTGACCTGGTGATTTTGGATTCAGTGGCTTTACTAGATCAGTTCTTCACCACCAGGATTTAGATCCATCTACCAGTTTAGGAGCCCTATTGCCCTCACTGAAACTGAAGATGAGTGTGAAGCTCAGGAGCTTCCCACTCAGACTGCTGCAAATAGGCAACAGAATGAATGTTGTGCCCTCTTTATTTCAGATGCACAAAAATGTTATCTGGGCATTTCCTTACACCATGGTCACCGAGGCCACAGCTGTTGCAGCACATTTCTCTCTATTCTTCCCCAATGCTAGTTTACAGTGGCTGTACAAATCTGGCTTAGTCAACCTCTCTTTTCTGGGAGACCAGTTTAGCATCCAGACTGATGGGTATTTTGCTTAGCCAAGACACCTTCATTATCTGCTCATTTGCAAGCTTTGATCCACAATTAGATCTGAGCTGACCCAGAACTCTATTGACTTGCTCTGCTCATACTAAATGCTAAACATATCTCATCTCAATGAACATCCAAATGTGTTCTGCAATACCTTTAATAAAATGAATTTCTGCATCAAAGAGAAATTACTCAAATCTGAGTCAAGTTGTTCTCTCAGTACAGCAAGCTGTATTTAAATGGGTAGCAATATTAACTTTGAAATAGCATATGAAATAGATTAGGTAAGGACAGTGGAATTAGAAAGTCTGATGTTTTATTTTTCAATTCTATTTAAAGATCAATGGCTAAAGGTTAATGTTGCTTGAAACAAGGAAAGCTTAGTGATATCTGGCAGGATAAACGAGGGACATAAAATGGAGGAGAAGACCTAACAACCTTGAAACAATAACTTGTTAGGAAGATTAACACTGAGGATTGGAAGTGAAAAAGGACAAAATGAACTTTAGACAAGGAAATTAGCAGAATACACCAAATGAACGACATACATAAAGGTAAAGATGAAGAAGGAAGACACAAAGAATGGAAGCAACAAGTAACCTGTAAAGAAATAGGATCACCATCTAGCTTTACTTTAGTGTGCACTTGTCTATATTTCCAAGCATTTCTCTATGTGGAAGCTGTTGCCACTATATTTTGAGGAATGGCTCTTTAGCATTGCTATTTCTAAGGTAACACTGTGTATAAATCTGATTAGTCTCACATTGTTATTCATTATTCTCTCTTCTGCTGTTTGAAATGATTCAGCCATCCCAGAAGAGAAAGGAAATGGTACCCATTGTCCAGATTAATGAGGTATCTGGGAGCCTATATCTCTCTGGTACTCATGAGAATTTGAATCTTAAAGGCTGTTCAGAGCCTTGGTTCCTAGCCTTATGTTACCACTAAACAGAAGAGAAATACTATAACATATTTTACCTGTACTGAGAATAGCCTACTTGAATATCTAACTTGCAAGTTCTCTGGAGGATATAATGCATGATGAGTTAATACTGGATAGCTTGCTAGAAAACACTCAAGACTTTTTCTCAAGGCATAAGAGTTGCAAAGTTAGAACTGAAGGTTTCCAGGCTCCACAGTCCCAAGCTTCTTTGGCTGCCCTTGCATTGCCACAGTGTTGATCAGTAAGTCTCCTAAAACTTCGGGTGTCCTATTGCTTCCAAACCCTACAGCAATGCTGTAGTGGCTCTTCATTCAGAAGATGCTATCCTTGTTTTGTTTTGGTTGACTATCACCATAGTTTGAAATGCATTGTCTTACACAACACGCATTTGGATTGAAGTCTCAGAGCTGATAAGAAAGTGATTAACATAGAACTGAAAGGGAAACATGCAGGTAGTACTTTGTGTGATTCTCATATTTGCTAATGTTTTTACTGGCTCACTAGAAAAGTGAAGGTGACTGGTCAGGCTGCCACTGTTGTATGTACCTGTAAGCTAATGGAAAACCAGAGACTTTGGTCATAGTTATAAAGGTACAAGGTCTAAATGACACCTTATAGATAGAAAAGATAATTATCTGTGTTATTGGCTTGGTGGAATAAAGTTCAAACCAGAATACAGGGCATCTCTGGTCCCTTTTGAGAAACATTTATTCACAGACCTAAATAAGCCTTCCTGTGAAGAGTGAGCTGCTCCCATGGCTCTAAAGAGATGCTTTTTAGTTCAAGTGTACAGGCCATAATTTTGTCTTCAAGATGTGAGAATCAAGGCTTATGCATTTTGCCAGTGATTCTTTCAAAAGCAGTCTACAATGCAATGCAGATGATGCTTCAGAGTGACGGAAAAACTGCTCAGTGAGGAAAAAGCTCATCTTCCTGAGCACATCTACCCTTGCACTGCTATAAAATTTCCCTTAAGATCTTCAAGTGCTTTATAGATATGAATAGCTCAGCCCTGCAAAGCAAGATGGTTCCTCTCTCCCGAAGGAAGTACAAAGTTCTACAAAAATTGTAGTGATTTAAACTTTTTAGCATTTGGCCCTGTGCTGTACCAGCAACCCACTGGAGGGAGATCAGGAGGCATTATTATGTCTTCCCAAAAGAAATGCTGTCTTCCCTTCCACCCTTTTGGGAGCATTATGTAGATTCTGCTTGAGAGACGTCACATCTTTCTCTGACAACAATTGCAATAATGTCAAGAGCCCTGGAGTACTTTAAAGCCCATTAGAGTCTGCTGTATGGTATTTTGAAAGTTTCTAGATTGCTGCCATATTTTGTACATATTAACTTGAAGACTTTTTCTTCAGACGTTATACATATTTATAGTGAAGTGGGTGCTTTTTCTAACTACCTGCTCTTGACATTTTAAAAACACAGGCTATGGAAGGTGTTCTCTTACTGTATCTTCCATTAAAGAAAAGGGTGAAAAATAGCAAAAGATGTAGTTTCTGTGTAACAGCCATGCTGTTGTAGGAAAGATGCTGATGTATTGCTCTTCTGGAACTAGACTTCTGAGATCTGAAGTCAACAGTAAGACGAAAAGTGGGCCCAAAAGATCAGGCTTAAAACTAAGTATGCTCTTTAATAAAAAACCAGCTCATTTGACTACTGTTATATTTCACTGCAAAACATTTTACCTTGAGTATGTTCAAGTACATGCACAGCATCAAATAGAAAGTGCTAAATTTGAATCATAAAAAACTAAGCGTCATGGAAACATGTGAAAACATCTCCTGAGGAGCAGAATGAGAAAAAAAAAACAGACACCCAAATCTGAAGAACTGAACAGCTGAATGCACTTTTGAAAATAGGTTATTTTCTGACAGTGCATACAGTAATTTTGTGAATAGCTGTTTACCCAGTTACCTGAGCAAAATAAAACTGTTTGCTTTTCCCCTTTAATTTCAAAGATTTCTACTGAGTTCAGATGTGCTTTAATCTGTGGTGGAACACTCAAAGAAACAAAGCCACCTCAAAGCAGCTCAGTCAAATGAACCTGCAGTGTCACAAAAGAGCAATAAAGCCTCATTTCCCTTTCCGACTCCTGATGGAGAAGGGTCTCCAGGTGTGGAGCACATTCTGCAGCCCATCAGAGCTCCTTCCATTTCTCCCTTCAACAGGACTATAATGAGAGTTGACTGGGCACTGCTCCCTTCTGGTGATAATATCAACCTCACACCTCAGTGAACACAAGTCCAAATTGCTGGTGAAGAGGTTGCTGCATGTCTGTGTGAATCTTGAGCAGTATGGTATCAAACACTGCTAACATTTTATCCTTTTCCAATGCAATAAAGACATTTGCTCCTACCTACTTCGTCTTTGTCTTCTGTTCTCTTGACAAACCTTCCTGGCAGCAAGGAAGCTCTCTGTTCCTGATCCAATCCTTGAACAATTCATGGTGAACTAGTTGGTCCTGACCCTTGCAACTCCATCTTAAGCTGACAAAGAGATGTATAGAAGTTAAAACAATGAAATTCTTGGTAAGAAAGACCCAACTTTAGTTATAAGCTTGTGGTTAAAGATCCTTGGGTGACATGGTTTAGTGTGAGGCATCCCTGACCATGGCAGGGGGGTTGGAACTTGATGATCTTAAGGTCCTTTCCAACCCTAATGATTCTATGGTTGATTTTATGATTCTATGATTCTATGAAATAGCTTTCTTTTGGAAAATAATGTGAGGGATTGTGCCTCAGATGCTACTGGTTTTGATGAAATTAATTCCATTCAGAAAAATACTGAAAGTAAAATGTGATCTGCTTTGGAAATATCAAAATAAAGGATTTAATATCAAAATATTGCTATGCCTTTTCATTTGTATTAGTTTGAATATTTTTGTATTTCTTTCAGGTCTGTCATAAATTTTACTTGATAGGCTTTGTGAAGAACATGTCAAGTTACAGTGTAAAATACAGCCAGATATCAAACAACATTTACATATTTTCTAACCTTTTAAAATACGTTTTAAGTGCAGTGACTGTTGAATAAAGATTGAACTGGAAAAGTAACACTAGCTTTTCAGAGTGTTCCTCAAGACAAAGCATTACCCAGGAATAGCTGTTTTGAATAACCCAGTGTTAACTTGGAATAATTTATCTATATTAGAGTTACAATTCTATCAAAACTCCTGGAATTTTAGGCATTTTTCACTCAGCAAAAGATCTCAGGAGTTCACTTATTTTTCCTAATTCTGAAAGAAAACAAGTCTTCAAGCATTAGTGTCCCCAGTGAACCCAGAATTCTGACAGACTCTAATAACCATTGATTTTCTTTCTCTCTGATTGGTTATGTGCATATCTGATGTCTGAGAAGTTCCACAGTCACCTTAGCAAATAAGGGCCTGAGATTTTAGTGATAGCATTTACATACAGATCAGACAAGCTTTTAAGAAGTGCATCATCAGACACTTCTTTTTTCTGCAAAACAGACAAGCTGTGTGGCCTCAATTACAGACATAAGAGAGGACAGGAAAGGCAGGGCTCGATTCAGAGATAAGCTTTTAAACTGTTAACAAGATAAATTTGGGACATTTTGCACTTATATGTGTGTGTGTGTGTAATGTTTCTAAATAAAAGGTAGTTATAGAGCTATATATATGAAGAGTTTTTCGTTTCATGCGGCTTATTCTAGTTCTAAACATAAGTCTTTAAATAAATGAATAAACAAATATATTGATAACCTGTCCACTACAACAAGCTCTATTAGCCTACATTTAAAAACAATTGTCAGAAGCTTATGTTATCTTTTTTTTGCTTTTCTAAAGCTTTTGAATTACTTTAAAAAGGTCAAGATATTGCTGATGTTTGAAAGCAAATCAGTGCCTCTTACTTACCCTCTGCATTTCCACTGCAATTTTCAAGTGTGTGAGAAGATGTGAAGTTTTCTGGGGATTTATCTGCCTGGCTTTTGTTGAATACAAATAATCAATTCTAAGGATTTGAGAAATAGCATTTTAAGCACAGAGTTCACCATATCTACTGCTGAAGATTACAGTCTTAAACCAATTCAGTGCAGGAAAAAAAGGCAGGACTCACACTGCTTGAGGGCAGGTAAATACAGACACTTTCCCCTTAATGGAATTTTCCAGCTCAGTGGTAACCTGGCTGAACATTCTGGAATAATTCTGCAGCTTTCTATAGGTAATAACTGGGGAGAGTATATCATCGTATCTCAGAGCAGTGAGCAAAAGGGAAGGGATGCAGGATGCATTAGGCATAATGAAATAATTTATTCAATTGGTGGATTTTTTCAATAGGAAGAGAACCATTATCAGAAAATGTCAAGTTGTTGAACTCAAAACCTTTCATGTGAATGTACCCATTTTGAACACATATTAGGCAAAGACTTCTCTTTTTTGGGGTGGGTGGCTAAAAAGCAGTTTGAAGGACTTTGTTCCTTGCCAAGAAAATTCAATAGCCCAGCGCTCTGGGTATTACTCCAGCATGTGTGTCATCAGGTTCAACTCTCCACTCCTACACATTGTTAAATTAATTCCAAAGTAACCAAAAGTCTGGCACCTAAAATCTTGTCTGTAGTGAACAGATTCTGATGTCTGATCTGGAGCTGTCAGAGCAGAGGTTTGAGGCTGACCTGGATTTACCATCAGATTGAGTGAGCCCCTATCCCTGTGATAGTACTCACATGTGCTCCAGTACCATACATTTAGTCTTTATTTTAACTAAAAACTGACCTTAAAATATTAATATTGTAGAGGAGTAACTTCTCAAGTTCTGAAATGTGTTTCAGAAGGTAGCTAAGATTCAGTGAAATTCTGTGAGGATTTGTACACATCAAGCATATGAAACACAGAAAACAGAGATGATAGTTCTGAAATCCTCACAAAGAACAAGTGAAAAATATCTTTTCTTCTTTTCTTCTCCCTTATATGACAAGTGAAGGCCATTGATAATGACAAATTAAATATAAAAAAATCTGTGACTTGCCTAAGGCTGGAAAATGGGTCAGTAATTCAACTTCTGTAAGAATGCATTGCTCATGGCTCCCAGCTGCCTCTTTGCCTCCTTAGATTGTGTTATTTGTTTCCCTTACAGCCTGAAAATGCCCTAAAGTACAAAAAGGAACTTCTGAGAACCACATGTGATTACATAATGACAAAAATGGGATTGTTTGGAATAATTTTGAAATTACTGAGCTGCAGACAAAAATTATCTCCTAATTTTGTTGCTAAGAGTGTGATCAGAAATATACCTTCAGCAATAAAAAGGGAAAACCTAAACATTTTTGCAAAGTTAAATTAGGCAGTTTAAAGCAAATAAAAAAGCAGTGACATCTAATTTACACCTGATTTACATAGAAAAACCCCGAACTGTTACCTGCATTAATTATTATTGCACATTTAGAAATATGTTCTATTAATTTTACTTGGAAATCTAATTGAAGTAACGAAATACTGCACTAATACCTGGTATCTACATACTTCTAAGCACAGCTGCTCCCATTTTTAAAACCAATTGTTATCATAGCTTGAATGCAACAGGAAAATAAAAATGCCAATTCATGAAAACATACTTGTGTATGTTTCAAGATGCTTATATCAAAGTCAGGCTTATATTTAACACCCTCTTTGGACCAGATCTTTTTAATATATAGTTCAGGATGCAGATTTCTAAAAGGAGAAAGAGAAACCTAACAACTGAAGCCCAGCAGAATGAAAGTGATTGATAACCAAACTTCTGCACACATGACTCTTTCTTTTTTTGCCTCTAACTGTATTCAGGAACTGATCACTCCTCTTTGCCTCTGAGCTCAGTGATAAGTACCTTGTATTAATGAATCTATTTACCTATTTATTATAGCAAACCCCAAAACCAAACTGGAATGCGTTCATGAAAAATAAAAGAATAATAATAATCCCAAATTACTTCATTGTGTTTTAAAATGTGAGCCACAAGACTGTGCATACGAGAGACTCACCAAAATGAAAAGAGCTGCACAGAATATTAATAAACATCCTGTTACACAGATGCACTTAGGGCCAATAAGCCTATAAGAATAAGAAAAAATGAATGGAAGACAACAGAGATAATAATTTGAGAAGAGTCCTGGCTAAACTACCTAAACCAAAAAGCCTCAGAAGACAGAAACTTCTGATAGAAGAGGATGAGGTAATCAGTTAGGAACAAGGATTAAAATCTCAGCTTTATGGTATTTGAAGCAGGCAGTATTAATCTGCTATGAAAGCTAGTCATATACAGAGGTTAAGGCAAACGGCATTCTTGCTTTTGTGTCCATGTGCTGATGAGGACAGTAATTGGGATTTTCACTAGCCCCAGGTAAGTGGAAATATTCCAAGAAACTGCCCTCCTAATAGAGTCATAGATCTGCAAAAAGAATATTATCGCTTCTTCCTTTTACACTGCCGTGCACATGCTGTGCACCTTGAGCATCGTTTGGCTCCCTAAGTGAACATGCTGACTCTTCCTTGTTCATGTCTTGCTTTCCTTTTTGCTGCCGCTTTCCTTCTCTGGACCAAACCAGAAACTTTACCAAGGTCATACCAAGATAACGTACATCCATACTTGTGTCTCAGGGCAGGATACCCAACATCATGGCAAGATAGTGAGGAAATGTATGGAAAGCTTTTCCTGAGCTTCAGGGAGACAAGGATGACTGAGTTTCACCTGTCCTGCTGTAACTCCTTTGCCAGCATTTCAGATGCTGAAATCTGCAGCAGTGAAGTGTCTCACCACTCTGAAGTTATTCATTCCTATGTAACATCTTCCTGGATGCATGCTTGACATGTTCACAGCCTTTCTGACTCAGGTGTTGCTAGGAATCAAATAACAGTTGCCATACAAAGTGTGTTAAGTCTATTTGCTATACCAAAATTGATATCCATCTCCCATTCACTTCACCAGACAAATGTGTGTGTGTAAGCACACTATAAACCCAAGCAGATTAGAACTAAAAAATTATATATTAGATTGACACCAAGAAAGTGGAGCTTAAGGACTAAAGATTCTGATCCATCATTGTTAAAACACAGTATTCCAAACCCTGTACCCTCAGAGCTGATCTTCTCCTCACCTTCTGAGCATTAATTTCTTGCTTGTTTTTGTGCCTATGTCTTCCATGATTTAATACCTTTCACAGAAGAATACATGTAGCATTTATTATTGACATGTCTTAGAGATGCAGATCAGCATGCCCAGGCCAGAAGTAAGTAGTTTGTTTACTACTTAATGGCAAAGTGGTTGAATTCTAAAAAGGGCACTGATTATGTAAAGACAAGTAGGAAGCAAGCAGCAAAGAGAAACAGCCTATTAAAAATTCCACATTGTCTACAAGTACAACACAATATCTACAATAACCTTCATCCATGGTGGAGAAATAGAGGTAATCAATGCCTTCAAACTCCAGTTAGAAACAGCATCTATTGCCTTCCATTCCTGACCCTAATATCACAAGGCCATATGCGAGCAGGTAGAGTGGCAAGTGTTGGGACAATTTCCCAGGAAAGGTGGTGGAATTGTGATAAGGGAGTTCTGAAGAGGCAAAACAAATGTCTGTAGGAGCAAAATGCCAACCGATCCCGAGTCCACACCGGCTAGTTGATTCCTCAGCTTTTTCTGGGGAAAAATGTAAATCATGCAACACATATAGAGATGAGGAAATATAAGAACTTTTTGGAAATTAAATCTTGGCAAACATTTTACCTGTAATATCGATTGGTTTCTTACTGCAGAAAATACTCTTATGAACAGTGCTTCAATTGCGTATAATCCCATAAATAAGGACCATTACAGTTCTGTGACTTTCTCCCTCCGGTGGAGAAAATGAGATAAACAGCTGATAATATTTCAATCAGAAGATAATCTTTCTATAGCTTGGAAAAATCCCACTGCTCAGACATGAGTTTCTCCGAATAAGCTACCTATAGTGAAGCTGTACGCTTCATAGCTGCTAATTGATGCCAAAAAGAAATGGCTTTCTTCCCAGGAAAGAAAGAGAAAAAGGAACAAGGTCACAGCTCCTCTTTCAAGTTTTCTTTACTTTTGTTCTAACAAAGTTATATTTTACATAGGTTTCTGGGGCACAACTTCAATTTGCCACCTTACGGCTATTTGAACTGCAAGAAGGAGCAATGCATGGACTGATGATAATATGAAGAGTGTAGCGCAAAGGCAACCACTCCTGGGGGTTCAGTTAGCACTAGGAACCACCTGCTTTTTTAGGGCCATCTTCTTTTACATGTAGCAAGGGTGCCTGCTACCCTTCATAGGATGTGTTTCAAAGTTGTCAATTGCTAGGCAGGATGCATAGCTGCTATTTGGGCCATTTAGCAGACAGCTCATCATCCAGTATTTCAAAATGGGTCCATTTTGCAGAAAGCATTTGTGAAATAGAACATTTGTGCAATCAGAAGGAAATGGGGCTCATTTCAAACATCCTGATGATTCTTAGCACAGCATTCACCACCAGAGTAAAAGAGTAACTCACAGCCACTGAGGCCAGTAGGCAGGCAAGTAGATTTTCCTGGTGAGGTATATCAGGGAACATGCTACAGCATTTCAGATGCCCTTGGTTACCTGCGTTTATGTGCACATGCCCACACGTTGATGTTTCACAGGAATAAAGGTTTTACTGCAGGTGCATGGATTGAGCAACCTGACAGCACATGCTGCTGACAAAGGATTTTCATTCTGGTGGTATTCCCTCCCACCAAGTAAGGAGCAGGGGTTATATTAAATATATTAATTATTATTTAAATCCCCCTCACCCCAATTGTGTCTAATTATGGAGGCAAGAAGGGGGGAATAAAGAAAAAATTAAAGATTACAGTCTGGTAAGAAAAGAATTTAGCAATTTTTGGAACTGGCATCAGAAAAGACAGATAATAGGGATGTTAATTACACACTTTTGCCCTCTTTGAATTTTCTGTCTAGGTACTTAACTCTCTACATTCATAAAGTGTTTGGGAAAGAATTTCAGCCTTTTGAATTAATACTGTGAGAAAAACACCATAAACAAGCTCCCAGAATAATTACTGGTTTCCACAGAGGGCCAGATCACATGGAAACGTCATAAAATGAGATGAAGACAGAGCCTGAACCCTTACATGTAGATAATTCTCCCAAACTGACTCTCTGTGCCATCAAGCAATAACTTCAGATGCTGTTTAAATATGACAGTATTGATCTGACCAGTGCTAATCCACTCAAATTCCTTCTTCAATTGTATACTGCTTGACAGCTTAGCAGCTCCAAGTCATTTCTCAGCAAGGGAGACTCAGCAAATGACTCTTTTATTGCAGCAAGGTAAAAGATATCGAATTATTCACTGATTAGTTTATCTATCTAAAGCCAGCACTGCTGTGCTGGTCACAGTGCACCTGTGAAGCTGTCCTGTCACCTCTATTTCCCTTTTCACATGCCTCTTCCCCAATTCCAGGCTAATGGGCCAGTTCCTTCCATGACAGGTTTGGGGGATGATTTCATAGTTCACCAGTAAAACTTGTGACTGATGTGTACTTTAATGCACAAGGGAAGGCGCAGAAAGTTGGGTCTGAGGTTCACTCACCCCTTCCCAGCTGGGTGGGCACAGGAATGCCTCACATGAAAAGGTTTTCACACACTGCTGCATGCAGAACAAATTGAGCATTGGGAGCAGGAGTTTCTACTGCCAGCCTAAAGCATAACCAGGAATTACTACCAGAAATATTCTTCTAAACCTCCAGCGCTGAAGAAACTCAAATACCCCTCAACATTGTCTAAACCTTGACTGACTTTTTCTTCTTTATATCTGAGTTAAATCCCTTTGATATTAAGCCCCATATTTATGAACACAGTGCAGCACAAATCACTGCCCATTGTGAGAAAACCCAAAACCTTTCATGGAGCTGGAGGTTTATCAGACTTTCCTATCGCTTTCTTTTTTGCAGAAGAAACAAATTAATTTCTTTCAACTTTACATTGTAGTTTGTCCTCCCCAGACTCTATCGCTTTCATAGCCTTTAGCTGTTAATAACTCTTCTGTAATTATTGTAATTTAGAGACTGCTCCCTGGTAATCACCCCCTGATGTATTAATGAGGGTGTCTGTATGCACTCTCAATTAAAATTTGAATAATATTTCAGAAGACCTTCTGTGGACAGCACTATCAGGCAAGAAAACAATGTCATTTGAGTCATGGAAGTTTTTTAAATGCTTTGTGAATCCATTTTCATATCAATATATTAACTATGGCATGGTAAGAATTTGATACATCACACAGCTAACAAGTTAAGGGATTCTGAGCTTAACAGCAACACTTTCTGAAACAGAAAAGGTCTAGGAAAAGAGTAGATTTGGTCTTGTGCTGAAATGATAATTTCACAAAGCAAGTGATTTATCTTGACATATCCAGATTGCTGAAAAGACTGGAAAGTGTGGGCCTCAAAAAGAAAAAGAAGCAAAAATGTAATAGTTCTATTTATTGATCTGATCTAGTTACAACCACCATAACGTTGGGGCTTAAGTATTCTCTCTCACTCGATGGGGAATTCACTTGGTAGCATAGCACATAAAGTAACTCAGTGCCAAGTGATCTGAATCCCCCCTTACCAAACCAATCAGAAGTTTGGGGGTTAGTCTTGTTATCATCTGATTTTTACTCAGATGGTTCTATTCAGCTCATTAAAACACTACTGAAAATCCTGAGGAGTAAAAGACTGTCTCTACAGTCATAAGAGAGCGACAAGGACCCTTGTCCTTGGGGAGGTAATGAGCTATAGGTTTTTCTGAACAGCTGTTTATTCCCATGGAAAACCCAAGAAGAAAGACCCTGTTGTGATAGCAGTGACAAATGTATAAGATTCAGTAGGAAATTGTTGCTTGCACAGTAAATACGTAACACTGTCAAATTTCAGTCTACTCAGATTGTGGGATGCAATTGGAAGAAAGGATGTCTACCCTCCTGTTCATCCTTTCCCTGGGCAAAAAGCAGACATGCCAGTGAGGATTTGACATTGCCCCTATTTTCATCTGTGATGCAAATGGACAAAGAATTTCTTTTAATCTCTGTATCCAGGCTCTACACTCCAGAAAAGCAAGAACTGTCTCAAGACCTCTGGGGTCCCAATAAAAGCATTGGCAAATTTTTCTATTACTTTACAAACAGCTACTTGTTTCCCAAAAGTCTGCCCAACTTCAGAATAAATAAATAAAAACCTCAAACAAATGAACAAAAAAAAGACCCCAAAGCAAAACCCTCAAAACCCCACATAAAAACTCACATAAACTTCATGGAGCACCTCCAGCCATCCTTAGAGTTGAAAAGATTTGCAAATTCTTACATATGTCTGCTATCAAAATCTTTAGGCATCTGTCAGGTGTTAGACATCTGTCCTGAAGCTATACAGCCTCAGTCTTTAGTTATACTTAACTGACTTTAAAGTTATTAAGTTTCCCCAAGAACTGAAGTTCTCTGGAACAAATACCAGAAAAAAAAAACCCTTGCAGATGTTCCCTGTTTGTCTTCAGGTGCAAATAAAAATGTGCCTTAAATTGCAGCTAAATTAATCATTTAAAAAGCCAAAATCTAAGCTTGATGCTGGTAAAATCTACAGAAAGAGAAAGTCCAAGCAAGGACTCAGCCCTAATGAGTACAGCTGGGAGGGATGGTGCAGGGGGCCGTGGTTCACTGCACTGTCGCGCTATCAGCCACACCAGGGATGGACCACATCACTGCTGCTGGAATTACACCAGAGCAAGCCTTGGGCAAGAGAAGGAGAAATTAAGTACGAATGAGCAGATTGCCCTGAATCACTCTGGTTCAGACAGATTGTTAATCTGGCCAGCTGAGGCCTCCTAGGAGCACACAGTGACTGCTTGAAGAAGGGGGAGAAAAAGCAAGACTGAGGTGCTTGAGGAGCAGAGAAGAGCATGGCAGGACCAGGTTTTAGGGTACCCTTTCCAGTCAGGAGGGCACTGTGTGATTTAGAAAGCATTGAACCTATTTTAACAAAAGAAATTGTATTAAAAAATAAAATTCCAGAGTTATTTGGTGATATATCTGTTAATTGTGTAACTACTCTGAAATGGGTGTTTCCAGATGAGACAGTGCCCTACAGCCAACACAATGAGTCTGTTTATAGTGCAATAGCATCTTCAGGAAATATTAGCTGGGCTGCTGCTGTGAAGTTCAGCCTTTTTTATCAGCAAATCATTTTCTCCCAGTAGTTTGCTGTTGTGCCAAATTGCAGTGCTGAATCTGAAGAAAATTCTCTCGCAGCATCACATGTATGAATTGGAAATTCAAGGCTACCAGTGATTTCTTGATCAACCAGTAGTACTTCTGACAGAACAAAACCTGGATAACAAAGCTGTGGTGATTCAGATTTGGTACAAAATGAACACAATTTCTTTTTCCAAGTAAAACACCCCCAGATTACCCATGCAATATAGGGCAGGTTATTGCCTGCATTGCTATTAAACATTGCTCTACCACAAAGATGAATAACTACCATTAGAGGCAAATCATATGGTGTGTCTCACTGAAAGGGTAATTGCATTAATCTGGCTACTCTTCTCACCGTTACTGGACATGAAAACTGACAGACTAACAATTATCCAGGGATCACTGCTTTACAAGATAGTACAAGTACGATTTTGTTCAATTCAAACAAATACATATTTCTTTCTCACTAGGGAAAAAAACAAAAAGGTTTTCCATATTTTCTAATGTTGAAGATTCAGAAAACAAACAGTGGAAAATAAAAGCTAGACATTAGCCTCATCTCAAACCCAGTGGGAGCAGCTCTTCAAGTCAACAGTTCAACAGAGAGGATGTTTTCTTAGCCCACTTCAATTCCCACATCTTCCTGAGATATTGCCACCCAACAGCTCCTCCCACAGCCTGTGAAATATTCCTTAATGAGGCTTTTCCAGTCTAACCTGCTAAAACCCTCCTATTTTCCATAGATTATTGCAACATTACTTATAGCCGGAGCAGGTGCTTTCAACAACATCTCCCAGTTGAGAAGATGTCTCTTTCTTTGACTATATAGGCAAAAGCACTTTTTAAAAGAAACAAAAACCTTTTTAAAGTAATAATTTACAGAGCAACTCATGTTTTTCAGGTCATCAAAATGAATATAAGAATCTCAGTTTGCCACAAAATAGAGAAAAAAATACCACAAAGAAACAAACAACCAAAAAACCCCACCACATGATCTTTTCCTTTCCAGAAAGAAGTAAAACAAACTCTGGGGTAAAAGAGGTTGACTTTTTGGCAGATCCACTTCACTGACAGGAACCTGGTAATAACAGACCCACTCCTGAGTTCTAAGGCCACACATCCTCTTCTCCTTCCCCGCTTTCTTCTCACATCCATACTGAAGGTTTATTTACCGCTTTTACAGAGCCTTCAGTCAGGCTGTTATTTTGCTCTCTTAAAGCTGAAAATTGAGGCTGTACAAGTGCTGCATCACAGCCATTTCTGACCTGAACACAATCAGACTCTTTCCCTACTCAGAAACCTTACAGGTTTGGGTTTTTTTCCTCCTTGTTTATTTGAGAACAAATACATATTTGGTCTTAAAACTAACTTTTCTTAGCTCAAGTCTTTTAGATAGGCAATATTAGCATGCAGTGACAACTCTATTGACAGCAAAGTAAACTCTGTGTTTCTTAGAAGAAATATAGAACCATAGAATCAACTAGGTTGGAAAAGACCTCTAAATATCTTCTTTTTAAAGTTTTCCCCAAAGGCTCAAAAGTTGTTGGTGGAGAAATATTTGTAATTTTAGTCCTACCTAGGAAAGTGAAAATTATTCAATGTCTTCTTAAGTCATAAACCCAAGACTGTAGTGGGGATGTTCACAACTTCTCAGCAAACCTCCCACCTACACCTTAGGACTGTAAGTTAATTTCAGGTTACTGCTGAACATGGGAATATAGCTAGGAACAGGGATGCAGAGAGGGACAGAGGCTGGTGCCCAGGTTTTGTGCAGGAAAGCATTGAGTTTCAGTATTGCATTCACAAAGCAGCTGAAATAAATCTCAGTTTTTCACAAAACCTGATTTAACTGATTGCAGAGGGTGAGTGACCACACCTGGTAGCAAAACTGCTCTAGCCTGGCTCAGCATAAGCAAGAAAAGGTGTAAATAAATTCAACCCACAGGGGAGAAAGAAATTGCCTGGACTGCCTTTTTCTTTCTCCTGCAGCGTGTGTTATCTGTGTTTTCTGATTGTTTCTCACACTTCCTACTAAAATCTTTGATTCCTACTGACTTCTTTTTGGACATCATTTGCAAAGTAGTAGAATGGGGATTAAAAAATGTATTTCAAGCAGTTGACTTTCTGGACTGAGAACAGCAAGGCTATTGTGCAATGGCAACACCAGGGAGCAGATGGTGACATCGATGCTAGTTACTAAGAGGGATGGAGCTCTAGGTAACTGATGTCTGTGGAGATGAGTGATTTTATATATATATATACAGATCTCCATATACAATCTGTTTCTTTTCTGCATATTCATTTAGTTCTAGCCAGTATCCAATCCCTTTTCCTGTAATCTTTTAAATCGTTTTGCCATTATAAAAAAAAAGGTCATTTTCATTATCTCATGTCTGTCATTCATATCTGCATGCACCTTACTGGTGGAAGAAAAACAAAGTACAGCACAAAGTATTTCAGTAACACTGTCATAAACAGTGTGCCAGGGGTTCCAATTTAGGAAGTCACATCTGCCCTAACACATTGTCAGAAACTGCTGCCCTAGTACAAGGTGCTGCAGGAGTGAATATGTGCAAATCCCTGAGCTGCCACAAACCCTCCCCAGAGGTAGGTGGGACCTGGTACTTCAGCCTGCTAAACCAAATGTGTGGATGGGACACACATCTGGCTCTGAAGCCCTCCCAGAAAAGCTCTGGCAGAGGGAAAGGTAGGCTGCCTGAGGTGGGAAAAGTTGTTATAAGGTGCCAGGGCTGAGCTGTCAGAGCCTTAATCCTGGTCTCAGTCTTGTCACACCTCAGGAAATGAAATGATACACATGAGACACTACCTGTGGGACAAGTGGGGACAAACAAACACCACACTTCCCAATCAATTTGGTGTCAAGTCATACTTCCTTGAAGGGGAGAGAAGGACAGGCAAGTCCCTTTCAAGAAAAATGAAAACACATTCCTATTGAATTTTAGATCAACTGAGAAGTTTTCACTGGACTGGACCTCCTAGTTAGGTCAAGTTTGAACAGAGGCACTGCTTTGGAGCAAAGGATTTTAAAAAGCACAAGACAACAAAAACTCATAGCTTTTGATGTTGAGGCAAAACACTATGGTATTTGCCCGTGAAACATATTAGTGCTCTGACCAGCAGACAGGCAGTAGAGCTGGCTTATGGCATCTGATGCATGATGGTGCAAGATACTCACACATTTAGGATGTTAAGCCATGAAAGAAATGCCTTCAGATCCTGATACCTCAGTGGCAAGAAACAAGTGCAAATAAACAAGATCAAACTTTAAAGTATCTAAAGATTAGAAAGATTTTGTGATGCTAAGCAGGGAACCCGCAGGGCATCCTGACTACTCATAGTTTTCAACAGAGATCACAGATGTACTTTCAGTGCCAGTAATGAGAAGAAACAGTAGGTTAAGGAGTGCAAGGATATTAAGAAATTATTTTTGATGTGTGAGTCAACAAAGCATAGAGTATTAACCATGTATGACCCTTATGGGCTGACTTTGGGCTTCATCTCTGGGGGAAGAATAAGAAAGGACACAATTGCTGGTGCTGGCAGGGAAGCAAAGGAAAAAGAGCTATAGCAGCAGCAGAGCTATGGGGGTCCCAAATGTACGAGCTGCTGTGCATATACCTTCTCTGGGGGGAGCCTGAACCATCCTAGAGCATAAACAGCAACAGCTGTTTGTATCCTCATCCTGCTCTGGGTAATGGGGGAGGTCTTTCTTATCATTAAGAGAAATATTGAAGAGTATGTATATCAATGTCTCATTTTTTCCCCTTAAGTTTCCAAGTTTTCAGTAGGCCACAGGGAATAAAACCCACAAAACCAGAATTTTGTTTAGTCTTTTAGAAAACCACATATTTTACAAAATCCTCCAAATATTTTGTAAAATTTTAAAGTGAAAAAAATAATTTTGTAGCAAACGAAACCAGCACCAATGCTCATCAGTGCTACCCAGCATTAACCACTGAGCTTCCAAAGCAAAACCCTTTGAGAGTCTGGAGAGAAGATAACACAGTTAAGAATTTAGTTTGAAGTACAAAAAAAAATATATTCAATTTTAATCATTAATAATGCTGTGCTTGAATATGCTGTATCACATATAGTATCAGGCAGGAATCCAGTCCAGAATAGCTGGATTCTGATTTCATGACCTAGACCTTTATAGACCAAACTCGGCAGTTCTCTACTATTTCCCCCAAGAAACAATGCAGTATTTGGCACCACGGCTTAATTGCTGCCTTGCCCACATTAATTTAACACAGGCCAAAGCCCATGAAATTAATTCATGCTACTTTTTCCACACTGCATCCATCACATATTCACAGTTGCTTCTTCGAATGTTTGCTTTGAGGAATTAATTTTAAAGCCCCATGTCTCGCTGCTGTCTGCTAATGCTTTCCCTTGGGCAATTCCCCCTTGTGCTACTCACCTAGTGTCTCATTGAGCAGGACAGCAATTGTCCAGTGTAGCTTGTCGAGTATAAGCCACTCCAAAAGGGTAAAATCCACACAGGAGTGCTGAGTTGCCTGCAGGCTTCTACAAGGAGCCACTGGCAGTGAGATCTTGAGAGGACAGACATGGCTTGGGTTCCATCTGGTGGCCAGAAAACCCCTTGTCATAGTCACAGAATCCAAAGTGTCCACCTGCATGGCCACAAGGACTTGCACAAGCATCCAAAGGGCACAAGTCACACTCTAGCCATGGAGGTTTGAGGAGCACTGAGGAGACAAAGAGAAGCACCTGCCCTGCAGCCTTTCTGGGATTAGCTGCGTGCTGGGAATTGGCAACACCTGAGTGGGCACCTAGCTGCAGCTGGGAGCAGAGGTTGGGTTGTAGTTTTCTTCAGTCAGTGCATGGTGCCCAGCTCCAAGAAAGAGATATCTGAGGGTCATTTGTATCTCCTCTGTCTTTTAGGGCCTTTTTATGGGTTGTAGAGGGGAGAGAATCAGCCTTTGGAGGTTCCCACCCTCCTGTTATTGCATGGCTTACAAGCTTGGGGATCACTCTTTGCAGAGTGCTCAGCACCCCAACACAGTGATGCTCTGGGGGTGCAACAGAGACATGTACTCACTCATGAGTGAGCTCATAACTTCTGCTGCCAAAATGGGTATGTGGGTGCTTTGATCTCTGAGAAATCACAGCACATATTTGGGCAGAACAATAGCTGCTCTCAGAATGAACCAGTAAATCTTCCAGATGCAGCAGTGGCCTCTCTGCTTGATGCTCAACCATCAAATCATTCCCAGCAAGACAATTGGCCACAGTGACTGGCCTCAAGGAGGAACTGTGAGCTGTTTGTTAAGTGTTTGAGAAAGCATTCATTTTTGTTAATACATTTGCACTTCCTGCCTAAAAGTAGAACCCCAGTGAATTATTGTCGTAGGAATATTCACCCTTGGGCAACTCTTGGCAACATTCTTCTGCAAGAACTTTCTGTCAAAGAAAAACAACCACCAGATGTCATTGTAGGATAAATTGTTTAAAGAATCACTATTTAAAGAGCACAAAGCAAGCCCAGATTATTTCACTGGTTATGCAGCAACCCCATGAAGGGCATCACTGGGGCCATATATCCTGTTTCACTTTACTCATAATGAGAGGAACTAGGAAACTGGATCAAAGTTACAGGCTGGATTTTACATTAAGTTAAAGTCAGAACAACTAGCCACATGCTGTACAGTTCAAACTGTATTGGTCCTTCAGCAGTATATTTCATCTTACTTTTCCCCACTTGTAACAGTTGCTCTATTAAACATTACCCCTGTGCAGAGACATTTTGATTCCCAGCTTGATACTGGCTTGTTTTCAGCACTGCTGTGACTCTTGGAAAAACATACGCTGGTGAAAATCAATGAATGACATGTATCATCAGTCACTTATTCAATAACAAAATCTTGGCCAAAAACTCATTTCTGCAAGTGAACGCTGATTTTCTTCTCCCCAGTCATTTTAAGATACGAGTGACACAACACTTTTGCTACCGTCAGAGTCATTTCTCTGTGCTGGAAATAACATAAAAGTTCACCTACTGTCAATCATCTCTTCAACATCATCTAAACAGGCATACCAAAGACAGTCATTGCATACAGTTTTATAAGTATGACTAAATCTGTATTCATAAGGTCTGTATGGCAGAGCAGTCTTTTTTATGATGGCACTATTGCCCTAGAACCTGAAACAAGTTGCTGTCAACACAGCTGCTTCCTTTTTACGTACTACATGCTAGCCACCTGGCAATGATCCGTGCCATAAAACACATGGTTCTTCATTCTTCTTCATTCTTCCTCCATGCATGAAAGGTAAAATGCTTCTCTCTGCACCACTGAGCTTGAAGAAAGGATTACAGCTTTCATCATCTCCAGGGCTGCTCCTACAACAATATGGGAACTAAGCCCAATAGGCAGTGAAGGCTAGGCAGCCTTTGGAGACTTGTGTGGTAACGATGGCCTTCAGAGCTGCCTTGCAAAGGGCAACTCTGTTAGTTTCTCCATAGTCCTGCAAAACTTCTTTCCTCCAGTCTGGAATTTGGGAAGTGGAACTCCAAAAGGGAACCTCATGGTCACCCTCTAAAGTGCCTACTTCAAGAAAACTCCCTACAGAGTTCCAGCAACCCTGTGCATCTGTTTAATTGGCATAACATGATTAGAACACACAAAAGTGGTCCAGATATAACTCCTGCTCCATCTCCAATAAGGTGTCCTTCCCAGACAGCTCATGACCCTTCCCAAACAGCTCCAGATATTTATTGCAACCCTCCAGCCATGTACCACAGAATCAGAGATTAGGGACACATACTGGATCTCCCTTCTTCGGGTCCATGTGTGACATAAAGCAGCCCTGAGTGGCTGATAGACTCCAGTCCATTTGGCTCACAGCTGTGCACCTGAGCTTATGCTGATTCCTGCTGACTCCAACCAGATGGACAGCTGAGATAAAAATCGGCTTTCTGCACATGGTGCACCACTGTTCACATCTCAGAGCTCCTCTGCCAAGACCTGTAGTGCTGCACTCTGTTCCTAGACTATGGTTTCCCCAGTAACACAGAAACCTGTTTTATTGTATGAAGCGAATAAGCATACATAATTATAAAGTACAAGTAGGGAGCATCTCTGCTTTGTAAGAGCTTTATTGGTTTTGCTGGCGATATTCCTGCTCCAAATGGGAGTTTGAATTGCTGACCAGCAGAGGTCCTTTCTGGCCAACATTTCTCTGGTTCTACTATTTTTCTGTTTGCTCCTCTCTTTGTTCAAGGAAGGAACTGGGAAGCCAGAAATGTTATTTTTGGTGGTGAATGAGAATTTCAACATTTAGAATTTTATGCACAGGATTTGGGATTCTTTTCCAGGTCAAAACCTCTTAAAAAACAGAGTGTCAGAGAGAGAAATCATCGATATTCATATCCAGTTATGTAAGTGAATGGCAAAGTGCAAGTGCAGATGTGCCTGAATGTCATGTCCAACAATTTGCTTTGTGTGTCAGTGGGGGGAGAAGAGGGAAGAAGATTTTTATAATGGTGCTGCAGACACATGAAGAGAACAAAGGAACAGTAAAGAATTTGATTACTTATTGGAAAAAAGATACTGAGATTGATCTTTGAGCTATTCCTATAACTGTGTCGGGCTTAGGCCAGGTACTACCTGTTCAGGAGGATTTCTGTTAGGTGTCACCCAAACAGATGCAACTTATGCTGCATGTGACAATCCAGTTTGGTTTTGACCTGCAAGACACAAACACAGCACAGGATTACTCTCAAGCCAAGTCTTCTCCAGTAAATAAAAATGCTTTTGTTTTGAAAGTTACAGGATGCATTTTCTCCCCCAGAAGATCTCCCACCAGCCCTAGGAAGAGCCTGTGGTTCTCTATGCGTCACATTCTCGCTCAGTGTATATAGAATTCAACAGAGCACTGCGGATATGAGCAGAGCATCTGTCTCTTGAACTTCAAATCTAGACCTAATAGTGACATGTTCTACATGTGTTGACGCTTGTTGGTTCCTTTTATCAGGAGGAAATATGTTGCATGCAGATCCTTCTCGCTCAGTTCCCTTGCAGCTCATCACATCTACTAGGGACCTAGGATGAAGGAATAGCAGCTTCTCAGAAATTTCACAGATGGTAACATACCACGATGTTCAGGGAATAAAAGTATGTCTTCTCCATTTGAACTGCCTTGGATCCATTCTGATCTTACGACATTTGTACTTGCATGCCTAAGGTGGAACCAGCTTAGAAATAAACATTGTGTTAAATTGATAATACAGCTGAAATATAGTTACAAACAGAGTCAAAGTAAATTATGGTTGCAAAATTAAATGCTGCCAAGTTAGGAAATGTGGCTTGTTTGGATCATACTGATATGTATCATCATTAATTGCATGATCACGTATTGTTTCTTTCACTGTCTCATGAGCTTACAGAATGGATGATATTCATTTAGTAAGCAGTGGTTCCATACTGTGTTTTATTTATTGCCTGTGTATTGTTTATTGGATGTATCAAGGATTTGTTCTAAAATGAGGATTACTTTTTCAGCTGAGACCATACAGGAAAAGGACACCTATAAATCAAACAACCCTCTACTTTCCTGCCTTTCTTCTAAAAGTGAATAACCTAACAACTATATCTCCATGCTGCAAGACTGTACACTTTCATGTTTCCCAAAATTCTTTCATTATCCTTATCTGCATATTTCTCTATCTATTCATTCTCTCCTGGTTCAGACTGTAATTGGCTTGGGATGAAATACCCTTATGCTTTCAGCTTGCCAAAACAAGCACTTCGGCAATATTTGATGCTTATAGTTTTCCTTGTGAACAAGTATTTTGTCTTCCTTCTTCCAGGACATTCTTGAGCCTTTTCAGTGAGCCCAGGAGGAGCACACAGTTGTCAGCAGAATATTACGGTGACAGGTGACTTAGAAAACTCCTAGGCTGATCAGTTTTAATGGAGTCACTTTAAGGTGCATCAGGCATGGAGCGGCTGTATCATTCCAGCATCTGTTTTTCTGTCTCTGATTACTGCAATCACTGTTTATCCAAATGGATAACCCAAATTGGAAACAAATTAAAAACTAAACCCTCCAAACTTCCCCTAAAACCCCTACCACCACCACAACAAAAAATATCTTCCTGTGAATAAGGAAGCTTGGGGAACAGACATAAGCAGCTGAACTATCCTGCAGCTCCCGTCTGCAGGGACACAGTCACATAAAGTTGCTGTCGCAAACTAATTGCCTGTGCTGACTCATTCACAGAATCATGCAGGCCACAGACTGTAATTATCATGTCATAATTATCACTTCAATAGCACAAAGAGTGCACTCTTATCTGATATGATAAAATAGTTCAATTAATTTTAAACAGAGGGAAACACTAGTACATCCTTACAGCCTGGCTACAGAGACAAAGCAAGCTGTCAGAATTAGATTATTGATTTCGTGTTCTCTTCTGGCTTTATTAATTTTTGTTCGTGCATTACAGTCACCATTTTTCATGCACTTAGAAGATTTTAATTCAACATAATACAGAAGAAGACGACTAAGATTAGATATAAATTCATGAGAGAGATAGATAATGGAAAGAGAGGTAAACTGTGGGTAATATTTACAGTGGAGGTACTGGTGATTTCAGCAAGCAGGAATCTGTTCCCAGTGGGAGCAAAAGGTGGCAAGATGAAAAGAGAAGAGGAATTGGTTATTGTTGTCTGCAGTAGGGCTTCTGTTTCTCTTTACAAACCAAAAGAGATTGCTGCAAAATTAAAGTTTGTATCTGAAGCAAGGGAAATCCACAACAGAACAGAACAAAAGTATCCTTTAATGACAACACTTCCAATCTTTGCATCTTGGTAGATTTCATGAACAATCTCCTTTGGGCTTGTTCCTGTGCTGTGCTGCAGGGGCAAATGTTGTGTAGCATGTTAGAGGGACTCTCTGCAGTGCTACCACTAGTCAATGATTTCCGTGCTTTTAAACAATGTGGTGAGCCTGGGAATCTTATAGGAAGCCTAATGCTCAAGGTTGTGTTGAACTAATTCTTTTAGTATCAGAAAACTTTCCAATGAGTGCATTACGTTACCATGGTTGCAAAACATTTCATATTCCAGAACTATTGCCTGTCAGCACGGCTCAAAAAATAATAGAAAAGTCTAAAATAAATAGTTCAGAAAGGAATTGGGGTTAAAGAGTTAAGATTAGGGTTAAATTTAGGGTCAGTGATTCTCCTGTTTCCTCATGAGAAAGGCAGAAAAAGCCTTGTAAGAAGGAAGCTGTATTTAAGAACCACAGCAACCAGAAGATCCCAGGATATATCTGCGATACAGATCTTGCCAGCTCCAGGAAAGAAAAAGCACACAGCTGCATAGTGCTCTGCTCCTGCCTGTGCTGTGCTGACACTGGGCTGCAGTTTCCTTGTTGGGCTCCAGGACTTCTGACAGCACAGAAAGTGAGAACTTGTGGGAAGGTGGCAGAGGACTGCTATCCCCTCAACCTCAGGTGCTACAACTGGGGTTTAATAACAGCATGTATCCACCCTGGGGATCTGCAGCTCTTGGTATAATGAATTCCAGGAATTTCAGTATTTCTTTCAGAACATAATGAACTTTGCAGGACTTGTCCTCCCTCAGCACCCTCACTCTCCACACAGTGCCTGCCACTCTTTACTGAAATTAACCTTATAGCACACCTGAAGTGGGCTAAACCTTGTTTTTACAAGCTTCTTTCTATCCACAGATTGTAGAGAGAGGGCATGCAGCAATTAGGTTCCTTAGATACCCTAGTTAAACATCTAAAGTTTTCTGGGACAGGAGCCAGGTCTGCATGATCTAGCAGAGCATACCTGAAGTTCTGTGATACAGGGACTTTAACTGAATTTCCCAAAGCTCTAGTAGTTTGCTATCATTTCTGTCCTAGACATCTGGTGCTGTTCAAAACCACATGGATAAGGTATGCATTTCCCTTTGAAATCAGAACTAAACTTTGGGAGGATTCAGTCAACGAAGTAAAGATTTATCCGAGGTACCAGTCCCAACTCTTTCTGCTGATGGACACTCATGTCTGGCAATATTACACATGTTGGCAGCAATTCCTCATTGCTCTTTCCTTGAGGGTGAAGCTGACAAACAGCAAGGCCAAGAGCTGCCTTGAGCTAGAATATATGCACACAGATGCCTGCCAGGTGTATAGCCAATGGCACTGAAATTCATCATAGCCGATTCTCAGCTCATAAGAATTCTGGGTTGCCAAAAGGGTAAAAATACCCCTGTGCTTTTCAGTTTTTATTGAGACTTCTCCAAATTTAGACTGTAGGTCAATATCTAGTAAGATTCAGGAAAAGAAATGATTCCAAAAGCAGGTTAGGAGTTCTGCCCTTTGGTGACCTCAACAGCCAGGCTTTGCATCCAGTAGCTGGCTTCATATGCAAACCCTTTTCTTGTAATACAAGCTCTGAAAAACTGAGCTTTGCCCTCTATCAGCTGACATTTTTTGCAAAGCATATCCTGTATTAGAGGCAAAAACCAGAAGTTCTATGTTGTAGTGCAGCATCATAGGGCTGAGTGTAGCTCTTGAAGGTAAAACGAATCAGTGTTCTCCACCATCAAGACTGATGTCAAACAGTTATCCCCAAAGATATCCTATAAAGCCTTTGCACACAGCACGAAGAGGCAGATATTGATTGTATCCTTCTTTGACCAACTAGACAAATCAGGTGCTACAGAAAAGTGGGGATACATATCCAAATAAGAGGACACTAGAGTCGTCAGTCAATCAGACCATGGAACAATTTGTCCTAGCAAAGTTTCTGAGGAGTCAGTGAGGACCCAGACAGATCCCGGTCCTTCCTAGCATTCTCCACTGTATAGCAAACTGCTTCCAGGTCCCTTTCACAGGGTACAACACCTCTGGGATCAGTGATGTCCTCATTTGGTAATGGCCAGGCAGTTATCAGTGAATATTGCAATAGGAATGCAAGATGCAGGAAATTCAATGCTGCAAACTACTTCATCCCAGCTCTCTTCTTGTGCCAGCTGCTTGCTCCAAGGGTAAGAGAAAAGGCATCCACCATGGAGATGCTCCATTGTTAACACAGGTACAAGGTAGCACTGTTTGCTGCCCAGGAGGTTATGGTATTCAGCTTACTTGGAGTAACTTGTTCAGTGGATGTAACTCAACAATATTAAGTGGATGTCCTTAATCAGGAGAGAAAGCAATACTGACTTCTGCTACTCTTCTACTACCTTGTTGTCCAAACAATATAGAATGTACTGTTTATTTTTGCCACATAGGTCGCTCACACCATATAATACCTGATTGTCTCATACCCTGCAAAGTGGGATATTCTTGCTGCTGAGATTGCCACTTTTCAAAGATGAGATCAAAACTTAGCAGAAAAATTTAAACCATGCTGCCAATTCGATCTAATGCTTTTAGGCAAAACCTGGTAGCTAAAAGCAGCAAGCAGAGATAATAAACATTGTTTCTGCCTAGATGTAAGAGTCCACCCAATCAATTATTCCTTGAACCACTGCAGTTTAAGAGTGAACATCATTTAATTAATATACTAAGTGCACTTGCAAGGGTATTTATATATTCATGGAAAAATGACATTTTTTTCTGGAAGTAGGGATGTAAAATGCATGAATGTATTTATGCACACCTCACATAAAAAGGGCTTAGCATACTAGTTGATGTTAATAGCAAGCTGCCACTGACTACATCAATGCATAAATTTTTGACACATATGCACAAGTCAGGTAATGCATTTGCATACTAAGCAGGGAGTTTGAGTTCTAGCTTTCTGGGGCAGAAACTGCTTTTAATTGTGCATGATGCATAGCACAGGCAGGCTGACAGGGCTAATCGAAAGTTAACAAGCAGGAAGGATTTGTTCTTTGAAAGCTGGAATTTCCAAGTAATCCTTTATATCTAATCCAGCTTGAGCTAAGGAATAGGAGAAGAATTGCAACTGGACTTTTATGACCTCTTCAAAAGATTATCAGTTGAGTTTCTGCTCTTCCAGAGAGACAGACATAGCTCCAGCCTGGTCAGGGGAATGAAAAAAGGGAAAAAGTACTGTGCAAAAGAGCAAACTGGGAAAAAAGTTTAATCTCATTTCTCTAAGTTGACATTTTTCGCTGGGTGACTGCCAGATGCATGCCAGTGCTTCTGTGTGTATTGTTTGGGATTTGCTGGTTTCAGCACTAAAATGAACAGCAATGGAAGCTTTCCGTGTGTTTGAAGATTAATTTCACATAATCGCAACAAAGCTGAAGTCAACAAGGTGAATTTAATTACTACCCTGACAGCTGGGAGGCAATTAATGCCCTTAAACTTTCAAGCGCTCTCTCACTTGTATTTTTCACCTTGCCTTATTCCTACTAATTAGAAACATGCTTCAGGGTAAAGCTGACCATGGTGTTAAATTACCATCATCAGAAACATAGACACTGCCCAGTTAGACATCAGCTTTTTCACCAGAACAAGAATTGAGGGCATCCCTGAATGGGCCACCAAAAACTATATCAAGATGCACAAAGCCAAGGGGGCAGAAATCAGTGCAGAAGCAGCACCTTGCAAGTTCTGAGGGCTTGACCTGCCAGCAGAAATAGATTTTGGGGGTGGGTTTTGCTGTTCTTTCGAATGCTTACATGTTTTATATATATTGATGAGACGACTCCATGTATTCTACATATTCTTAGACACATTACTAGCGTTTTGGAGGGACTGTACTGAAAGCATTTTGGAAAACAGTATGAATGCTGTTTACTCACTTGACCTCCACTGGTGCAGCCTAGGCAGCACACTCGGCTTGGTTCAGCTACAATCAGCTTCACTTTTTATAGTAATAAGCCTTAGCTGTGATTTTTTGTAGACTGCAGAAGGAAACATTCATTGGAAAAACAACCTGATTGGACTGCCAGCTTAGGAAAATATCCTTGGTGTGACCACCATAAAACAAGGTAATAGCTATGTTCTTACATAAAAGCACATGGCCTGCTTTGCTTT